>UFQX01001816.1:16930-30360 GCA_900497675.1 Arapaima gigas
GGGGGGGGGGGGGGGGGCGGAGCTACAGGAGCTGTCAGCACATCAGTCGGCCTGATGAGAATTTCAATTGCCTTCTGCGAACCCCTCCTCACACCTGTATCACACACACACACACCGGAGGTCTCCGCTCACTCTGCTCACAAAGGCTTTCTTGCCCTTTCATCATCTCGGCGGGACCCGGGGGGCGGTGGGTTCGACGTCGGCACGGTAACCACCTCTCGTTGGTGCTGCGTGCCTAATTGGCCCCGTGGCCCCTCTTTGTAGCTCTGGCGCCATTCAGGGGCTTTGTTCTCGCCCACATTAAAGCAGCAGGTGTGCCGATAGCCCCCCGGCCCCCCCGCTGCGATTCCAGGCCAGCTGCGTCTGGCGCCCCCTGCAGGAGACGCTGCTGCAAAGCAGGCCGGAAAAAACGAGTCGGCTTTTCGCGCGACGGTTCGCCCCACGTTCTTGTTGCGTGTTTGTTTGCGTGTGGAACCCGGGCCCTTCGGCCCCCTGCGGGACCTGCAGGCCGACTGCAGAAACGGCAGGTTAAGTGCTGTGTTTCTGAACAATGAAGTGGGCATTAAACCAGTATAAATCAAAAACCTGCCGCCAGAGAAAGACCTCCTGATGCCTCATATCCATCTTGTCATTGTTAAAAGCGGTTGAATGTTGCTGTGCTCCTTCTGCTCGGCGTAACGGCTGACGTTCTCCAGCGGTCTCTTTCCCCACCACACACACCCCCCCGAAAACAGCCTGAATAACCAATCACAATCCGGCGAGATGAAGGGAGCGCCACGGCCTCTGCTGGACCCCCCGCCGTGCCACTGTTAACACCGGTTGGTGTGGAAAACACTCTGGCCAAGTTACGGATTTTCCGTTTATTTTTTATTTCATGTTCATCGTAGTGCAGGTGGAAAATCGGTGACGGAGCTGCGGGTAAAACAGCGTTCCGGTCCAGTCGGGTTGCAAGCGGGGAACGGGGAAATGGGTGTGAGAAATGAGGGTGGCAGCAGGAACGATGCTGAGCGCCGGGGGGGTTGGACGGAGGGGACAAACGGGGTCCCACTCAGCGGGAGGAAAACAGACAGCCGCAGGGGCTCTTGCTTATGAATGAACAATGCTGTGAAACGGGGCGGAACCCCGGAAGGTTCTCTGTAAGCTCCTTCCACGATGTGACCGAAGTTCTCCCTCCTGGGCTTCGAACCTGCGGTGTCAGCTCAGTTTTTTACCGCCGCGCCACTCGGCGTCTGAGTCCCACCTGTCGAGGGAATCGACCCAACAACCGTTAATCCAGGAATGGATGCGGTGAAGCCTGGAGGGCTGTGAGGACTGAAGCCTGTCTGTTCTCCAGGGAAACTGTAAAAATCGCCCCCCCCCCGGGGGGCGCGTGTTGCCCGGGTGGAACCGTCACTTCGATCGGGTTCGATCTTGGCGTGTCGGCTGGTTGTGTGGCTCCGCTCCACGCTGGATGGGGTAGTTCCGCTCCCCTCCTTTTCTCTTAGTGCGGCAGGTGGACAGTCCACCACCTGGAGCCCCCTGGGGGACACATTTTCGTGTGGGAGTCCAAGGCCTGCACCTTTACCTGCTGCTGCTCTCCACCCACCCCATGCCCACCTTCCCGAGGAAACGAACCCCCCGTGGGCGTTTACCGCGACACATTTGGACATATAAGCCCCGTGAGGCACGTCCTGGTTGGGCCGTCGGCACGCCGCGGTCTGGGAAGTGGGGACACTGCGAGGGGCAAGGGAAGCCCCCTGGAGAGCAGAGGCTGTGGTGTGTGGAAGTGCGCTGAGGTTCAGCTCCTGACTGTAGCTGTGCTGTGTTGCTCTCTCCTCACCCCAGGACTGTGCGACCATGCAGTTCTGCGCCAACAAGCTGGACAAGAAGGACTTCTTCGGCAAGTCAGACCCCTTCATGGTCTTCTACAGGAGCAACGAGGACGGAACGTGAGTCGGCCACAGCCCCAAGGCCACCAGACACGCTGTCACACACTGTCACATTCAGGAGGCCTGAGAGAAACTCAGGAGATCAGGCAGGATGTGTGGGAACATCTGCACAAGTGCAGCAGGAATAATCCAGCACAGTCCTGGAAAGAAACATCAGAGCAGATGAGATCTACCAGGCTGCTTCTCGCTGATCAGACCACGAGTCCATCTGCCTCCATCTTGATAGGAGTTTAACCCCCCCCACACACCCAGAACTTAACACTTTCCAGGCTCTCAGCCTGGACCCCCACAGGGGCATCTAGATCACCAACCCAAAGCGGCGCATCCACATGGAACTGCGCCCTCCTGCCCCAGGTGACACGCTTGGTGACGCTTCCGAGACGCCACACGATGTCCTCCTTCGGTTTTTTACAGTCACATTAATGACGAGCTGCGGTTTCGGCCGTTTGCTGTCTGAACGTCTCTGCTGGACCAGAACAGCAGCAGATCTGCGCTGGAGGAACCAGCTTCACGGTTCTGTGTGTGACAGTTGTGACCCTGCGGTTGATCTCCACCGCCCCCCCCGTCCTGCGCAGGTTCACCATCTGCCACAAGACGGAGGTGGTAAAGAACACACTGAACCCTGTGTGGCAGCCGTTCTCCATCCCCGTCCGCGCCCTGTGCAACGGTGACTATGACAGGTAGCGTCACACCGTTCCTCAGCGTGTGTGTGTGTGTGTGTGTGTGTGCGCGCGTGCGTGTGGGGGGGGGGCCCAGGATGGACAATCACACTCAGGGTAATTTACTGCAAACTGCTTATAATTAATATGATCAGAGGTTTTTCTCAGTGCAGAAGCAGCGGGGGCCACGGGGGGTGGGGGGCAGATACCCCCCAGGGCCACTTGGAGGTGGGGAGGCATCTCATACCAGGCAGACAGCAGCTGAGGAAACGAGGGTGAGACGAGTTTCCCGTGGAAGCGGGTCGGGCTGCTGTGCGGAGATGCGATCAGCTTCTACTGGATCTCCTTTCGAGCCCCACTACAGCCTGATGGTGGATGAGCTGGGTCACCGTCACCGGCCCTGCTGTCACTGTGGAGCCGCTCTGTTCCTCAGCGCCGGCCTGGACCCTCTGTGGAAACTGCCTGTGTCCACTGGAGTCTCGTTCCCAAAGCTGGCACTCACTTCTCCCCCTTTCCCTCCCCCCCCCCATGCTGTGTAGGTCCATCAAGGTAGAAGTGTACGACTGGGACCGGGACGGAAGGTGAGGGTGCAGCAGAGGGAGTGAGGAGCGTGAGGATGGTGGGGGGGTCCTGCTGGGGGGTTGGTAGCAGACAGCCTCATAGGGACACTGAACAGCCCCTGTGTGTCCTTTTGTTTTGCAGTCATGACTTCATAGGCGAGTTCAGCAGCAGCTACCGAGAGCTGGCGAGGGGCCAGAGCCAGTTCACCGTGTACGAGGTGAGCGGACCCCCTGCCGACACACCTGAGTGTGGGGGGGGGGTGTCTGCAAACACCGGGGTCCCCAGGATTCCCTCGAATATGGAAACGTTGGTGAAAAAGGTGCTGGTGCAGGTGTGACTGACATGGGAAACAGGGAGACCCCCCACAGAGCTGAGCCTCCTCGGTCCCGTGTACTATACTGTGTTGGGGCGTCTTCTAGAGTGTAGCAATTGCCACTGAAACGTCCAAAAGCTGTGACCACAACAGTGTGTGACAACAGTGTGTGACAACGCAGTTTCAACTCCAGCTGCTTTCTTCACAGCTGTGTCTGATTCTCACGCGTGAAATCTTCTCTGCTCTCCTGACTCTCCCAGTCACTGTCACCGCTACCCCCCCATGAGTTTCCAGTACTTTCTCTGCCCTGCTGGCACGTTTCTAACAGCCTGGGGCTCCTTCCTCCCTCGTCATCTTTGTCACCCGGGAAGACACTTCCCCCCAGACAGCGTGGCCCCCCGCATGGGTGGCGGGACGGCAGGAGGCCCGAGTGTGTCCGACTTTCCCTCCTCGCTAACCTGCTTCTGCTTGTCGGCTGTAGGTGGTGAATCCCAAAAAGAAGCTGAAGAAAAAGAAATACGTAAACTCGGGGACGGTGAGTGTCGCTCCGCTGCGCCGCGTTCCACAGCGAACGTCTGTCACAAACGTCACCTCCCACTTTTCTCCACAGTAAATGAATCCCCATGTCTCTGTCCCCAAGGTGACGCTGCTGTCCTTCTCGGTGGAGTCCGAATGCACCTTCCTGGACTACATCAAGGGAGGGTGAGCTGAACCCCGCGGCCTCTGTCACCTTCTGCTGTATCTGCTGACTCGCATCATTAGTGTGCAGTCCGCCGGCCTCGACCCCCCGTCACCCCCCCAATTAGACTGGTCAGCAGATCAGGAGATCGACCCGGGCAGAGATGGACCTTAATAGCAAAGAAATGGGATATCGATGTGAGTCGGGCTTTAGATGAGACCTGAGTTCTGCGAGAGCCGTGGGGAAAGGGGGGGTGTCGTGCCAGCTCGTTCACCTTCTGTTCTCTGGACCCCCAGCAGGTGAACGAAAGCTGTGTCGATAAGCGCTCTTCCTGCACGTACGCAGGTCGGCTTCTCCTCGTCCGTCTGTCCACGGTTCTACTGTTTGCACCGTTTTACAGCAGCTTCCTTCTCCTGTCCTGAACGTCCCTGTGGCAGTAAGCGGAGCTGTGACACTGGTGCCACATCTGACCTCCTGGTGACGAGGGGCTGAGCCTCTGGTCGGTCGCTCCCCTCTTATTAACATTCCTCACGCACAAACGAATTTGCCCTGAGCTCCCAGGCGTCTTTACAGCTGCTGCCTGTCGATGATCCGCAGGAGCAGACGTGACTGTCCCCTAGGAGACCCCCCCCCCCCCTTCAGGACATTAATTAAGGGATTGTTTTATTAATGGGGGTTAATTGCTCACATCCCGTCTGTGAAATAAGGTGCGGAGTTCAAAGAAAGTCACGGCCCGCAGGGGGGGGCCGGGGGGGGCGGGGGCTACATAACCCGGACAGCAGGTTTCCGAAACAAAAGGCTTTTGCCGAAAAAGGAAGTAAAATTGGGGACCAAAAACAGACTGAAAAGGCCGTAACTGAAAGCGATGCAAACGACAGACGTCTGAGAGACGCCGAGCAGCAGCGGCACGGGGACAAGTGCTGGGCGACGGTGACATGTCCTGGTCCCCCCGTCCGTCACTGTCCCGCCGACCTCAGATGTTCTTGGTTGTTATGCAAAAACACGGCGACTCCTCAGCAGCCCTCTGTCATCACCACCTCTTCCCTCACAGGACCCAGATCCACTTCACCGTCGCCATCGACTTCACGGCCTCCAACGGTGAGTGCGGCAGGGGGACAGCAGACCTGATGGGGCCAGTGTGGGACGGGTGGGGGTCTGTGGGGGGTCAGTGCGAGACAGGCTAAGGGGTGAACGTGGAGGACAAGAGGAGACATTTTGTTTGTTTAACCTCGCAGGAAACCCCTCCCAGTCCACCTCCCTGCACTACATGAACCCCTACCAGATGAACGCGTACGCGATGGCGATCAAGGCCGTGGGCGAGATCATCCAGGATTACGACAGCGACAAGATGTTTCCCGCTCTGGGCTTCGGAGCCAAGCTGCCCCCCGACGGACGGGTCTCGCATGAGTTTCCGCTGGTAAATAACGTCCCGCCCCCTCCTGACACCCTCATCAGCAGCTCCTTCTTCTCCCACCCTGCAGTCAGCGTGGGGTCAGTCCATCCTCCTCTTTATAAGCGTGAGCACCGAGGAATCGATCTTCACGCAGGACGTCCAGCCCTGAGTGCAACGGCTCCTCAGCTGGAGCAGGAGGACTGTTTGTGTGTCATTCAGTCTGTAACTTCAAAGCCGCTTTCAGCACTGAGTGACGGTCAGTAATATGTGCCGACTGTTGACCAACACGTGCCGTGTTCTTGACCTTCTTCGTCCTGCTCGCCTGAGCTGTAAACACCGTGGAAAAGAGCTGCATGGCTCACGCCTCCATCCAAGAATAAATGTTAGAAATTTGGTAAGTGAAGGAAAAGCAGTGAAAATTTACAAATAGGCTGTAAGATGTTGGTCTGTTTGGGGGTCCCTGACCTGAGCGAACCAGCGCATGGAAACCCCTCAGAGAAAGAGCCTTTTCACCCGTTCTGTTAGTGTGACGTTCAGCCGTTTCTGCCACAGTTACAACCCTACTGCTGCCCTCGCGGGTCGAAATGCCTCTTCCCAACTTTCTCCACGTCTCCACGACCTGCAGCCTCCGGGAAAACGAACCCAGGCGTCTGCTCCTCCACGGGAAGGAGTGTGGAGAACTCCTGCAGATGGTTTATTCCTCAGCTCTACCTCTTAGCAGCGGGGAGACTGCGACACGAGCACTTTCCTGTGAATGTGTTTCCGACGGCATTTTCCTCACAGACTTCCTCGACTTTCCGAGAAGTCTTTTCACCTTCTGTGGCGCTTCCCGGACACACGTGCGACTTTTTAAAGAACTTTCTGTTTTTCAGAACGGCAACGTCGACAATCCGTACTGCAAAGGTATGGAGGGGATTCTGGAGGCCTATCATCAGAGCCTGAAGACGGTCCAGCTGTACGGGCCCACCAACTTCGCTCCGGTCGTCAACCACGTGGCCAGGTAGGACCCAGTCCGCCGTGGTGCTTCCGTTCTGCTCCGCCCTCGGGCCCCCGCGAGTGCCGCCGCGACGGGCGCACGGAGGTCCCTGCTGCCAGGTTTGTTGAACGCAGCCCGCGCGAAGGGTTCATCTCTGGTTCACACACACATCAGAGTGACTTCTGAGCCCCTGACCTTTCCAGCAGCTCTTCGCCCCACCGGAGTTATTACATAACAGCGGTAAATATTTAAATGCCAGTTTTAATGCAGCTTCCGCATACAGAACTGTGTCTCACTGTTGATGCAAGAGCTGCACCACACTGAGCTTCCTGCAGCGACGTCCCCCGCTGGGGGTAACGCAGCGCTTGTGTGTGTGCCAGGTACGCGGAGGCCGTGCAGGACGGCTCGCAGTACTTCGTCCTCCTCATCATCACGGACGGCGTCATATCAGACATGGCCCAGACCAAGGAAGCCATCGTCAACGTGAGTGTCGATCCCGCGAAGACCTTAGACGTAGCGGGGAGCGTCCCGGTCATGCTCCTCGGTCCCGATGCCTGGGAGATGCTGGTGTAGCGTGGAGAGCAGCTGGTCGCCCCCCACGGCACGTGCTGACCACCAGCAGACTGGATTTAAAGGGAATTTGCGACTGTTAGTCACACTGTTAGAACAGCCACACCTTCCTTTTAAGATCTTGTCTGCTGCTCTGTCTCTGGCCAGAGCCTCCGATAGCTGAGCTCCGCCCCCGTGTTAAACTCCGCCTCCTCCCCTTCACAGCGCCTGTTGTCTCCTGGTTGTTAACTGGTGTAAAACTGCGAAAAGCACAACTTCGTTTCGCAGGTTCGTTCGCCTGAGAGAAAATGTCAATAATTGCTATACTGGCAACTTTTCAGAAACTTCTGCGAAGAACATCTTAGCTGACGTGCACTTTTTCCTCAGATTCTCTTCTTTTTTTGCTTTCATGCAGAAGCAGGAGAGTTTGGTGTGAAAAGGCTTTAAAAGCACTTAAAAGCCGCTTTTATTCGCTGCATAATGAAACAGTGTTAAAAATCCGTCCGACGTCAACTGTCATTATTGCGTCAAACTGATCTGGAGCGAAATGTAAAGAAATACAGAGAAAGGAGCTTCTCGCTCTACACGTCTCACAGGCGTCTCACAGGCAGGACCTCCTGAGGTGACCTCACACCTCTCACACACGCACACAGGAGGAGGGAGGCGGAGTGTAGGAGGTGTTTCCTCAGCCTGCAGCCCTGAGCTTCTGGCCCCCCTGAAAGTAACTGAGGGAAAATGCTGTGCTGGTCAGGAACTCACAGCCAGCCTCTCCCCTGGTGAGACATCGCCCGACGCTCCTCCCGTCACACCCTCGCCTCATCTGAGCAGCCAGACCCCTCCTCCCCCTTAACACCCACCCAGGACCGAGGAGGAGTGAGTACTTCTCACGTCTCACACGAGTCCTGCTGTGGTTTGTGTCCCTCAGCCCCCCTAACCCCCCCCAGGACCAAATGGGCCCATAAGCTGAACCGCAGCTCAACCGTTTCCACGGTTTTACTCCTGTCGTTGTTTCCTCCAGGCTGCCCGGCTGCCCATGTCCATCATCATCGTTGGGGTGGGACAGGCCGAGTTCGACGGTAAGAGCTCAGCCTTCTAGAACAATCTCAGGTTGTTTTGCACGTCTCGCTGTGACCCCCAGACCTCCGCGGCCGTGTTCCACACGGCGTGTCTCACGCCGTCGTCCCAAATTGTCCTTTTCCAGTTCGCAGACATTTCGGCTGTAGGGTTTTTTAACTCGCCCTCCTGCTGAGTTTAAACACTTACGCCCCCGTCTGCCAGAGACACGCAGTGTGGAACCGGAGACGTGGCCCAGCTGCGGGACCCGGGGGGCCGTCCGTCCCTCCACTTTGGTTCTCTGTCAGGTAGTGGGCGGTTAACGGGTGGGTGTGGGGTCGCGCGATCGGGATAAGCGGATGTCGCCCTGCTGCCGCCGCTCGCCGAGCAGCCGGCGCCTCACTGTGGAAAAACGCGGGGCTGAACCGCCTTTCGCAGGCCGCAGGGTGGCCGGGTCCCGACCCCTGGGGTGAACGACTGACGCAGCGTGTTGTTCTCTGCAGCCATGGTGGAGCTGGACGGTGACGAGGTCAGGATTTCCTCACGGGGGAAACTGGCGGAGCGGGACATCGTCCAGGTGGGTGTTGGGTCCCGATGTGGGGGACAGGCTGCCGGGGGGCGTCAGTCAAGTCTGTCCAAGTTCACCACAGACCACAGTTTGAGTGAAGCTTGTAAAATAAGCTTAACCCCTGTGGTCACCAGAAGCTGTACAGGTATTGTTGCAAACCTTCAGTCTCGGTCTTTTCATGGCTGCTTCTTAACCCAGTTTTGTGAATATTAAAAAATTCACAAGAGGAACAGAGACGCTGCTGACGTCTCTGCTGAGCTTCAGGATGCACGTCAAACGGATGGGGCAGGTAGCTGGAGAAGCTGCTGTCACAATGTCAGCACAGAACTTCCACAGCAGTGCTGAGGCTTTAACAGCCACATTCCTCTCCTCAGGTGTGTAGAGGTTCCTCACTGAAGTCTCACGTGGTGAATTTTGGTCTCGGTGGGGTTGGAGAGGATGGTGACGAGACATGTTTCCAGAACGTTTTCCAAACTGCTGCCTGCTGCTGTATTTGTGGTGTTCTGGTCTCCACCTGCTGGGCGAAACTGTCACCTTCAGCTTATTTCTGAAAGTCTGTTTCTCCCGGTTCTGTTCAGTTCGTGCCGTTCCGGGACTACATGGACCGCACGGGGAACCACGTGCTCAGCATGGCTCGGCTGGCCAAGGACGTGCTGGCCGAGATCCCCGAGCAGTTCATCTCCTACATGAAGTCCCGGGCCATCAAGCCCAACCGGGATCCTCCACCCTGCAAGTGCAAGGAGCCCACCCTGCCCTCGCAGATCTGAGCATCCGCCCTCAGTGTGGGAACCTCTTGCTCCACCGTGTTGTGGAGAAGTTCTCATGTTATGAGACTTTCTGTAAGCGGATTGGCATCTTTGTTGAGTGGAAAGAGGAGACTTAAGCCATAGGATGAGGACCAGCAGAAGAACAGAGCTGACCGGTAGGCTGAAGTGCTGGGACTGTCCTCCACTTAAGGGATCCAGTTCTTGTGGACTGTAGACCTTCTGGCAGTGTGTAGATGTTTCTCTCTGGCCAGAACCTCCCCAGGAGTATTTGTAGCTGCCTGAAGCTGTTCCACGTATGGAGACGAAGTAGAATCCCCAGTAACACTTTTTATCGTTTTTGACCCTGTTAGTGACATGTCAGTGTGTTGCATGGAATTATGGGGCACGGTCCGCCCGTCTTATTTACCGTGTGCTGTGGTGGTGTTGCCACAAGGGGCCCCGTTCACTGTGTTGTGATTTGTGATGATGAGCAAGATTTATGTGGAAACGCGAGGAGCACGAGCGTACGCGAGGAGAAGAAGGCCGAGGACATCGAGCGTGTCAGCAGCCGCTCTTTGAACATCACTAATGGTCAACACTGATCCCTCTGGTCTGACTCTGTCCACCACAGAACCCCAAACCACCCCTGCTTCACTCAGCTTCCAACCTTTAGGTAAACCAGTTTTTCTGCTGCTTTCTTCTCTTCTGCTTTAAACCCCATTACCAGGTCAGCAGGTTACTTCTCACGCCGTCAGGTCAGTGGGACGCCCTGGAACAAGTGCCTCTTGCTGTCAGACAAGTGCAGGTGTTCTTCTCCTGTTCTTCTTTCTCCGGGGTTTCGTGCTGCTCCTCTTCCTCGCTTTCCTTTCAGGCTCACAGTCCGTATGGAACTAACCACTGCATGTTCTCCACGTTCATCGTTTCCCTGCACTCACCTGTATTTCAGTTAAATCCAAGTTTGCTCCAAGGAACATAGACCACGCCTTCTGCACGGTTACGCTCACACTTCAATTTTGCTCTCATTTGTTCTGTGGGAATCACATCCACAAGCAGCCAGCGACCGTGAGACAGGAGCAGCTCTGGTGGTTCTGCTCTTTCCCGACCTTCAGCCCCACGTTGTCAGACTCCTCATCTTTGCTCGATGTTGCTCCAGCCTCACAGTCCCACTTCCTCTTCTCAGATATTTTTAGCCCAGGTTTGGTGAGCAATGAAATGTCTGCTTTTCTCCGTACTTTCTAGTGCAAAGAAACGTCTGGATCGGGTCAGCAGCCCCTTCGAAACTCGCTGCCGTGTTTCTCCACAGGGCACAAACACAGCCCTACAACCGGATTGCTCTTCTGAGGAGAGCAGGTCATGTCCTGCTTGGGTGTCCAACCCTCAACACACCTTCTTGTCTCAGGGCCCATATGTTGTGGATCATCCCTCTTAGATAATAGCTGTACTTTCCGAATCGGTTCCTTGGGTCAGCAGTGGAGCCCAAAGCGGCGTTTCTCTCCCCGTTGTTGCGGACCTTCCACCACCTTCTCCTCCGCTCTAATCTGCATGGCGGTTTATTTGTCCTGCGAAGAAGCTGTTGTGAGAGATGGTTGTTTTTCAGTGCAGTTATTTGTATCGATTGCCTTAAGTGACGACTAATAAAGCAAACAAGTTGTTTTCCACCGGCTGAGACGTCCCTTCCTGACAGGGGGTCTCCTGTCAACACGGTCAAAGTCAGTGGTGGTACTGAGTCATCTGAGGGTGTTAAGGGGGGGGGGTCCCGCAGGGTAAGATTTACTGGGATTCTGACATTTTGAGAGACTCGGACACAAAGTTATTTTTATTGTGCGTAAATGTTTATTTTTATCATCTTACAAGAGGATGTAATAAGAACACAAGGACCGTGGTCGGCGTATTATGAAATGCGGGCGAAGGACCAGCGGCTCTGAGGGTCAAATCCTCAGTCTGAAAACTTTAACGTTGAACTGTGTGAACCAGAACGTGACCGTCGATAGATAAAAAAAGACCGTTTGCGGTGAACCGGCGAGAGTCCAGGTCCCACCGGCGACGCCGGCAAAATCGTGCCACACGTCACACGTTGCCGGGTTCAAGACCTTCACGTGGGATCTACAAAGGACCTGACACGCAGCTCGGTGGATTCCTGACGGAAAAGGTGGTTTCGGGGGGTGTCAGTAAAAGTTAAATCACAAAAACTGCATGATAAAGTCAGAAAATTTCTCTTTCCTCCACGAGCTTCATTCTTCGAAACACCGACACCTGAGCGTTGCCGGTTTCGTCCCACACGTGAGCGACGCTTTGAGGTAACAGGCAGAACCCTCAACCACATCGATTCCAAACCCCTCCAGAACATACAGACTGGAGGCTGGATGAAGCCTTTCTACAGATACACACAGTTCTCACCCGACACAGATGTGTGTTCCTATCCCAGGTCACACAGGGTCATGGAGGAACCGTCCCAGAACCCAAACGCCGCGTAGAGGGGCTCCGCAAATGCGGAGGTGAACCTGTGCAAGAGGGTCGGGCCAGCAGAGGAGATGTGATAGAAGGACAGGGTGCCACCGGCCCAGTCCAGATACACTCCCACCCTGTCGGAGGAGGGCGGAACAGGAAGGTCCATCTCCTTCTTACTGTGGCAGGCAGAGTAACTCCCACCAGAGCAGTACAGACACCAGGAGTTTTCATTGAACCCGATGCGAGAGTCATTACTGCTTCCTCTCTTGGTCATCCCTTGGTAAATGACTCCTATTTCAGCCGCGTAGCCCCCCCACTGGACCTCCCAGTAACTGCGAGCCGACAGACCCTCTACACACACGACTTGGTTCCAGAAGTCGAACCGGTCTGGGTGGTCAGGACACATCTCCTCCTCACTCCACGTCACCGTCCTGTTGTCCTCAGAGAGAAGCAGGTGTCTGTTGGCAGAACTGCGGTCCAGCGTGAAGCGGCAGGAGTCTGCGGGGGAAGCAGAAGCGAGCAGCTCTCAAAATCTCCACGTCTCACAACATCTGCTTGGACTTACAGTCACTAAAGACTCAGCAGCAACTAGAGCGACCGGGAAGGTATTAACCTATCTGTTCAAGGCCCGCGGGGGGGGGGCTTTAGAGCCTTCAGAGGGGAGGAAGCAGGAAGTTCTTTGAACTGATATCTTAAGGTGGGTTCGACGTGACAGACAAGCAGGACTCGCCCGGGTTGGTGGCCTGAGGCGGGTGTCAGTTATGGCCGCGTTGGTGAGCAGATCTACAGTCTTCCAGCTGCAGGACTGTGGCTCAGGGTTTACTTTACATTTAGTTTCTCCACGTCTCTCAAGGCCATTTCTGATCATGTGTTCAGCAAACTGCTCTGTTACACATCACTTCCATCGGCCTCAGCAGCACAAACCCTCCAGAAAGTGCTGTGACGACTGTGCAAATGCATCTAATAACTGACTGCATGTGTTCAGTAGAAACACACTTACACTTGAGGAGCCCCAGTCTGACCCTGCAGGGCCCCCCATGGTCCACCCTGTAGGAGAAGCAGAGAGACAGTGTCACACACTATCAGGATTTTACTGTTCTTTCTCTCACACACACACACACACACACACACACACACACACACACACACACACACACAAACCTCAGTGTCTCCAGTCTACACTGTGGATCCTGTAGTAGATCAGAGAGCAGCTTCACCCCTGAGTCCCCTGGGTGGTTGTAGCTCAGATCCAGCTCTCTCAGGTATGAGGGGTTCGAACCCAGAGCTAANCCAGTCTACACTGTGGATCCTGTAGTAGATCAGAGAGCAGCTTCACCCCTGAGTCCCCTGGGTGGTTGTAGCTCAGATCCAGCTCTCTCAGGTATGAGGGGTTCGAACCCAGAGCTAATGCCAGAGAAGCACAACCTTCCTCTGTGACGCAACAGCCAGACAGTCTGTAGAGACACACACACACACACAGAACTGACACACGTTTCTGATCATTTAGAGCATGCCCAGGTTACAGTGTGTATTCCCAGCAGTACTGACCTCAGTGTG
>UFQX01001817.1:0-12257 GCA_900497675.1 Arapaima gigas
TCAGGGAGACCATTGATGCTCATGTCACATGTGACTGTACAGAGCAATGTGCTTAATGTGTGTTTGCCTACATTTAAAGCTTAATGTTAGATTTAGCTTGAACTTTGACATGTTATTATTAAAATAAAATAATCAAGTGAGCATTTAAAAATTTGTCTCAGGTTTAAACAATTTTTTACCTTGTTCTCACCAGATGTGTTATCGTGAAAAGTCATGTGATCAGAATGTCATCATCTTTCAATGATGCTGAGTACCAGCACTTGATATTTCCCATTTGAGTATGTGTGTTTCATACACATACAGTACTGTGCAAAAGTCTTAGGCACCTGTGGGAAAAATGCTATAAAGCGAGGATTGTTCCAAAAATAATGCCACAAATATTTATTTATCAATAAACCTTCTAAAAAGTACAGTAGACAAAAAAAAAACCTCAATCGGATCAATATTTGGTGGGACCACCCTTTGCCTTTAAAACAGCATCAATTCTCTTATGCAAACTTGCATGCAGTTTAAGGTAGAAGTTGGTAGGTTCTTCCAAACATTTTGAGGAACTGGCTACAGTTCTTCTGCACACTTTGACTGTCTCTGCATGTCCTCCCAGACTGACTTGATCATGTTGAGATCAGGGCTCTGTGGGGACCATACCATCTGTTGCAGGATTCCTTTTTTTTGCTGAAGATAGTTGTATATGACTAAGATTGGGTGTTTGAGGTCATTCTCAGGCTGCAGAATGAATTTGGGACCAATCAGAAACCTCCCTGATGGTAGATAAGAATCTACCTGTACTTCTCAACAAACATTGAAGTTGCATGTTTAACACTTTTGCACAGTACTGCATCTATATCTATCAAAAGCAGAACACAACTAGATCACCTCATCACAGAAACAGAAACTGTAAATCAAGAAATTGCAGCTGGTTGCAAACAGAATACGATACCAAGGAAAAGGGTACAGTATTTATCAGGGATGGTTGTACATATTACAAACAACCTAAAACAGGCACTGGATTGTCTCAGGGGCTTCTTTGCACACTTTTCACCTGGGGGCTTGCCTGATGTGGTTTCAACTGGCCTGGTGCTGAGGGCCTGTCCTTGTGCTTCTGAACTTTCCTTTTCCAGTTGTTGGTAGGATCTCCTCATGGTGGTCACCTCTGCGTTCTGTTGATAGAACATTCCATAGAGGGGCTTATCCTGCCACGGCACATCCAGTGCTTCTCTACTATTTGTTATCTCCTGTCTTCTCCAAACATTCTCTTTCTCAGTTCATCTTCAGGAGATGTTGCTTGGAAGTACTCATTCAGGACAGTTAATACACTTTCCAAGGTCCCTTCCCTCTTCCCTCAGGTGGTGTATAGTCTCTGGGAGTTGGATTTTGGATGGATGCCACAGTTTTTTTCTGGGTAAGGGGAATTAGCCAGAGAATCTGGTCAGCTGACGGCAAAAAAAAGGGCCGGGGTCTTGTGCGAGGTGCCATTACTCCAAAGAGCAAGTTGTAGCATACCTACTGCTAAGTCCAGACACATTTCAATCACTGACACTCTGAACTGTAGATTTGCATCGCAGCAATGTAAGAAAAGAGAGTGAGTGTGAGATCTCACAGGTAATTGCTTATTATATCAACATTCATATTGTTTTGTCAGAAACACGGTGCATGCTCCCAGCTGTCTTTCAAAATAAAAGAGAACAATGCGAAAGATGCAAAATGTATATGGTGACATATGTTGTTGGCTTTTGCCGTTAGTACTGGGTGTATCTCAAACAAAAGCTTGTATGTACAGTACTGTGCAAAAGTCTTAGGCGTGCAACTTCAGTGTCTGTTGAGAAGTACAGGTAGATTCTTATCTACCATCAGGGGGGTTTCTGATTGGTCCCAAATTCATTTTGCAGCCTGAGAATGACCTCAAACACCCAATCTCAGTCATACACAACTATCTTCAGCAAAAAAAAGGAATCCTGCAACAGATGGTCTGGTCCCCACAGAGCCCTGATCTCAACACGATCAAGTCAGTCTGGGAGGACATGCAGAGACAGTCAAAGTGTGCAGAAGAACTGTAGCCAGTTCCTCAAAATGTTTGGAAGAATCTACCAACCTCTACCTTAAACTGCATGCAAGTTTGCATAAGAGAATTGATGCTGTTTTAAAGGCAAAGGGTGGTCCCACCAAATAGTGATTTGATTGAGGTTTTTTTTGTCTACTGCACTTTTTAGAAGGTTTATTGATAAGTAAGTATTTGTGGCATGATTTCTGGAACCATCCTCGCTTTATAGCATTTTTCCCACAGGTGCCTAAGACTTTTGCACAGTACTGTATGTACAGTACCTCTTTAAACAGTCCTGGTGTGCAGAACTTCAGCTATATATGTTGGTATGCAATTTAAACTTTGTTGCATCCTGCAGGTAGTTTGTTCTTGTGCCATACCGCCTTGAAACCAGCTGATGTCCTATCCCATACTGCCTTGCTCTTTAGCTGTTGTTTTGTGCTGGCATTGTGCCTACGTGATTGTGCAGTGTTTTTTTATGGTGCTTTAAAGTGTATCTAATGTCGTCTGTTAAGATGGGGCCTAAAAACTTTTTTAAGTGCTGGATAAGATTCAGAAAAGGTAGAGAAAGCTAGAGAAGTCCATACATAAGATGTGAAAATGGAAATGATTATGTGAATGCAAAAAGAGTGAGTGTAACACAGATGTCTGTGTGGCCAAGCATGTCCTCTTCCATTTTAAACACCACCTACAAAATGAAGGACCAACTTAGAAAGAGTTAAGGGGCTGGAAAGTTGCTCCGTATTACTTGATTGTGGTTTGAAATTTTAGATGAACTAGAAAAATATCTTGTGTACTGGAAAAGGGAAAGACGAAGTGACCTTGTCCTGCAGTGTTTGGGGATTTTAAGACAATGGTAGTGGAGGAGGAAGACAATATGTTGAAGGACTTTCAGGGCAAGTTCAGGGTATTTTGACCAATTTAAGATTCGTCTTATACTTGAGTACTTAGACTTGAGTAGTAACAGTAAAGTATAAACAAGAAAAGTACAATTTTATGTCTCTTGTTCACTTTGTTTCTACGCTTTTCTGGAGTGTCTTTATTTGAATCTTATAAATAAAGTTCCAGTCCAGTTTTGGTAATCCAGTGAAATGTGTAAAAAAAAGTGCAGGAAAAAGTTGAAGCAAAAGAGGGTAACAAATCTGGAAAAGGCCATTGAGTAGAAGGGAAGATGCAAGTGATTAAAAGAATCAAAAGAGCTGAGCCACCACAACTCACATCAGTTCTTCTCTCCACTCACGATTAAATCACAGTTTGTCACAGTACATTGCCTTGTTTCTTTATTCTTAAATTTACTTAATTGAAAAAATCATAATTGAATGAACAACCATGGAATGCAGAATCCTCGGTCCTTCTCCATGTCTCTCTTATGTCTCTGGACAGGTTTGATCTTCCTGCTGTGAACAGGGGGCTTGATGTCCTGTATGTGTGGTCCATGTAAACAGCGGTTGCTTATTCTTAAACATTTGGTCTTCATAGTCACCATCTCCCAAAGTGTCCAGGAGCATAGCTTAAGTTCACTTATATAAACTGCCTTACTAAAAGGCATCTTTCTAGAACATTTCTGGGGACATCTCACCTATGTTTTAAATGTAAAGTCAAATCAGCACCTTAGATATGAAGAACAAATAAGCAGAGAGTGTAGTTATTAGGTTGCCTCCTTCCTCTCAAAAGACCCCACTCCTGCTTCAGTGCCCTGGAGCAAGTTTCTTAACCTGAACTATTCCACTGAAAACTACCCGGTCATGTCTAGCAAATGCGCAAATATGTCAGACATAACTGAACACTGTAAGTTTACTAGGAGAAATAATTCTAAATAAATAAATATGGCTAGGGAGGTAATAAGGGTTCTAAAATCATTCAGCAAGTCTGTAACAAACAGTTAGATTTGTCCCTCCGTATCCTCCTGTAAAACTGCAACCCAAATTGTGTTTAGATGAAGTTGTGAAATAAAGGTTGATTTGAACATCCGGCATACAAATGTATTTTATTACTGGGGTGTAGATATCTCTCTCCTAGTAATTTAAGAGGTAACTTTCTTATTGTCTGACTGCAATGCCTGGAAACACTACTGGAACTTCTTAAACAGTGTTAAATCACCAGCCGTAATAAATATTGTAAAGTTTTGCCCTTGTACTGTGTTATGTATTCGAGTTTATTTTTAGTTTCTGGTGGTGCTGTGATGAAGCTCTGCTCTGCTGATCATAATTATAAATGAATAAAAGGCAAAAAGGGAAACAAAAGCAAGTAGGGGACAATTCTCAGAAACATTTATCAAGCTTTATAAAGCTTTTTGTTCTCAGGTATTTTCATGCTATACTTATTGTTATTTGAAAATAAGTTGCTGTTTCATTTTTTTCTTAAATAATGACACAAGTTTTGGAATGCTTACTTTAATATTTCATTGGAATACATACAACTAAAATGAAATTTAACAAAACTATTAAAGATTACAAGATGTGACTGTGGTCAAACACACACATTAAGCACATTGCTCTGTACAGTCACATGTGACATGAGCATCAATGGTCTCCCTGATGTCTTCACGCTTCTCCCGAATGCTGCTCAGGATGCTCACATTAGAATCTGTGAAACAATTACAAGAAAAAGTGATAAGAATAGAGAACCTTTCTTAGCTTTTGGAATATATGATGTTTTTAGCCCAATTTCCAGTCCAAATCAGTTTTCTTGAAATGATGGCAACAATTTGGTTGCAAATCACTGTAAGCTGCAACACGAGTCATTACATAGTCTTTTTGACTCCATTCAGTTGATACTTGCAAGCTCTGTAAATGCATCTCCTTCCCGTACACGGTTTAGTAGAACAACTCACCAATGGGGATACAGTGGAACGCTACAGTCACAGGGGTTGTCCGCACTGGGGAACATTCAGCAAAGCACTGCAGCACAGCCTCAGTGGAGTAGCATTTCATATCCCGGCCGTGAAGTCGGACCGGCTTCTGCAGCTCCACCGATTCGTGTTTCACACGGCACTCTGCGCGGCAGAAACGTTGAAGAACTACATTTAAGAAAAGAACCTATAAGGAAGACAACGTTAACGTCACGAGACAGTTCCTCACCGCTGGCATCTCGGCAGCTTTCGCCAGGGATAACCCAGGAATGAGCGAAGCTGACAGCGTTCTTGATCTGGCGTCCGCTGGGCGCTTGAAATTCTTGTCTAAATTCACCGTCGGCTTTTCCACAAAGTCCACAAAGTTTCCCTTTCATCCAATCTGCTGCTTGGATCTACATGAAGAGAACATAAACAGCCTTAGCTGCGCACTTGTTTTAAAAAGAACATCTTTATGACAAACGGACCTCGTTTTACCGTCAAAATGTTTCCATCGAAACAGACTTCGTGCAGACCATATCTAGAAGCACTTAGAGACATGCCGGCACCTTTCTTTTGTATTAAGATGGAACCTGCAAACGCAAAACATCAGAAAGGAAGTTAAAGCCTTAACAGTCTAGATGCTGAATGAGTCCTAATGACCCGGCATAAAACACTGAGGCTGTACCTGTAGGGTGTTCATAATGCCGGTTGGCGAGAGGAACTTGCATTCCATTCACTTTCAACTGGACTCCCCCGTGTTCAGCAATCAGGTCAACATCTCTGACAGACACAAACGACAGCGTGATGTCGAACTCGGCGGAATAACCGTTATCGCCGAAGAGGGACGCGAAGATACGTGACACTCACATGTCGGCCACCTTCACGATGACGTGCGACTTTTTGGACTGTCTGTCCTTCTTGATCAGAACCATAAACTTGAGCTTGGAGGTGCAGTCCTGAGCCATCATTTGGTAGCAAGAGCTGGGCATTTGAGGAGTGAACCTTCTGTTGTTGAATGTGGTCACGGTGCTGTTAGCCAACCTGCACACGGCTGAAGCAGTGAAATGAAGAAGGGATAATAGTATCATACTGTGGTTCCTGCTGTTTATCCTCGTAATATGGATATGACAGCTTTCCTTTGATCCCGCCCACTCAAGTAATACACCGTTGGGACAGAAGTACCCATTGTCGATCTACAAACCTGCAGTGGCCTCCACAAACATGTTGTGAATCCTGCCAGCAATACCCTGTTCCACCTCTGCACCAGCAGCAGCAGCAGCAGCAGCTCCAAGAGGAAGGGCAATGGGAATTGGCTGAGCCAGCTTGTACACAGTCATCTACAGAAAGTGCACACAGGGTCAACACGCTGTTTCAAAGTTCTCCTAACTTGTTCCGAAATTCAGTATTAGATGTTTCCAGTACCCCTGGTATTTTTAGGATAATAGCGAGGGTCCTGGCAGAAGTAACAGCCAGAGTGAGTTTAATCTGTCTTCTGCCGCTCGTGTGTGCTCCTTCACTAAATCCAGCCATGAGCGCAGCACCTGGGAGGTACTGAGAAATCCTGCATGAAAAGAAAAGCAGGGAAAGAGGTGTAGTTGCTGTCAGTTTCCTTCATAACAACGTCTATGGTCGATCATCTGTACGTGTGAGATCCTACATCTCAGCAGGGCACTTCAGAGCACGAGGGGTCTTGTTCCAGTTGAGCTTCAGTTGGGCTGCGGGATGTGAGCCCAGAAGCCCAGTCTCCGCTTTGATAACTGCTGCGTAGTCCTGGCATTCTGCTCCCCAACCAATTTTGGCCTAATTTGAAAGCGTACGTGTTAGATTAACATAAGGGCGCGACAGGGGGATGTTAGTACGGAAATGCTGATAAAACAATCCAGTACTGGAGTCTCACCATGACTTTGTGCATGCTTAGCTGGATACCATCAGTGCACATCATCCAGTTGACATTGTCAGCAAGCGCGCTCACGATGACCTGCACCCTAGCGTCAGCTTTGTCCGTGTAGGCAGCAAGCTGGTATCCCCGCTTCTCGTGTCCTCTCACTGCTCGAACGATGAGCACAAGAGCAGGAGGCACAGTATCTCCGAGGAATCGAGACTGTTTCAAAAACAGATAGTCGGGATGTTCAGCTTGGTGTACTTACCATGGCAGGAAAATATAACCGTTTGCTAGTACTCTGTGATACACGGTTGAAATCCATGATTCTACCTTCTCGTAAATAGCCTCAAAGCTGGAGGCACTGCTGCTTCTGCTGCTGCTGCTGCTGCTGCTGCTGCTGCTGCTGCTACTGGGACTGGAGGAGGCCTGCTTCTGGGTGGTGGCTCTGTTGTTATCATGCTGTTGAAAATCAGGAAAGTTTTTTCAAAACTCTGACGTGTGATTTATTTAAAGCTTTGTGGATAAAACACAAGTTTTCAGTGAATTTACCTCATGAATATGATTCGCTGTAAATCTCTGAAAAACTGCTGGCTGTTGGTAAAAGAAATTCAGTTGAATATCACCAGCAATTATTGGCAATTCCAAAATCTTCAAATCAGGGGCTCGTGGGAAATGGTCTGAAACGGTTTTCATTTTTGTTCTTCTTAAATGAATGTAAATATCTTTACTTGAATGTTACATAAGGTTAGCAAACAATGATTTGCTCTCACTTTGGATGTACGGGAGCTGGAGGAGCGACTGCTGGCAGAGCTACTGCTGCTGCTGCTGCTGCTGCTGCTGCTCTTCCTGTTTTTACTGTTGTTGCGGGAGCTGGACGAGGAGCTGGATGAGGAGCTGGACGAAGAAGAGCTAGAAGAAGAGGAGCTCGAGGAACTGCGGCGGCTGGAAGAACTGCTTGAACTGGAGCTGGTGGAGTTCTTCAAACGCTGTTTTTCCAGGGAGAGAAGTGAATATAAATGTCAGAACTTTGCTTTTTTTTCACATTATTTTGCATCGTTCCGTAGAGGAGGTGCTACGAGTGAAAACCTAAAATATCGGAATCGTAAGAGTAAAAACCGGCAATTGGTAAGACAGAAACATACACACCGTCTCAGTATCAAGGATTCTTTTCAGTTTTAATACAACTGGGGTTCGTTGAGGCTTTCCCTCCTCAGCATTGTCATCCTTCAGGGTGATCTTCTTAATGATCTTTGATGCTGCATCAGGTCCAAAATGCATTTCGATCTCTATCTTTTCAGCAGCTTCACCGGAAACTACGGAAAGAGAAAATCGTCCCTTTTAACTTCTTCTCCTACATCATTGCACACATATTACAATTTACTGCGAGTTCTTGTATCTTTCAGAAGACGTACCAGGCTTCACTGCAACGATGATCGAATGTTCTCCAATCAGTTTGTACAGAGGGGAGTTTCTGATGAAGCCAGCATTCTGGGAGGTTATCTCAGCACAAGCCTGCTCTCCTAAGGATGCTGCTGTGAAACACCATTGCTTTTCGGTTCTGGCTGAAACGTCGTTCGGCTCCGGACGGTTGTCGTTGTTTCTATCCTGACCAATTCTTTCTGATGACCTTGACTGGACACAAGAACAAGAAATCAAAAAGCCTGAGGAAACCAACCAACCAATAACTTGTGTCGTATCACTGACATGTTGGCGATATTAGCATCCGTTTTTGCATAGAAAAGCCACATTTACATGCATTTCAGTGACGCTAGCAAACCAATACCAACCTCATCTTCGGCATAAGATGCGAACCTCTCCGTAGACAGCTGGGATGCGTAATCTTCCGGTAGGACTGGAGTAATTTTAGCTTCGGAAAGATTTTCTACATTCCTGACTACAGCGACAGCTTGTATTCTGTTGACAAAAACGAAGCATTTGTAGGACAAGAAGACAACGATTAGAGTAAAATAAATCGATCGACTTCCATTTAAGCCAACTCATAGCTGTGTGTGTTTTTTGACTTTCGTTACGCTGAAGATGCTTTCCAAACTATGTGTTTTCTTTTCTTACTCTGGACCATTGAAGAATTGCTTACTGCAAATCCAGAATGCGTTCCTGAGACTGAAGAGGCAAGGCCTCAATCTTGAAGTGTCCCTGAGCGATGTGAAGTCTTGCGTTGAGTTTCAGGGGAAGGACTGCACGAACTTTGGCTTTGGCCACAATTGCAGCCTGAATGAGTGCAGTGTTCACTCCCATAACTGCATACTTATGTGTAGCAATGCTGCAAAAGTTGAAACACAATTGTTTAGTTTGTGAAACTAGAGAAACATTTTCTGCCAGTATAAATAGATCTATAGATGTACCTCGGTGCAATATGGGCGTCTAACTGAATGTCGGTGTTTATCAGGTGAGCGAGCTGGAAGTTCCCAGAGGGTGGAGGTCTCAGAGTTGCTTTAGCTATGAAAAAAAATAAATGAAAACAAATTACAGGAGAAAACATCTTACGGAGGAAATAAACACAATAAACAAGAGAATTTTCTAGAGGTTTTTTTCTAAAATACTTACTTTTTACCGTAGCTGCAGCCACAGCGGCCGAGTACAGGCTGAGCTCCATGGGGAGACCCACAGCTGTGNCGGAGAAAACATCTTACGGAGGAAATAAACACAATAAACAAGAGAATTTTCTAGAGGTTTTTTTCTAAAATATTTACTTTTTACCGTAGCTGCAGCCACAGCGGCCGAGTACAGGCTGAGCTCCATGGGGAGACCCACAGCTGTGGGGAAGATGCGACGCACTTCAGAGGTCAACAGAGGTTTGGCGATTTGGATGTCAATCCCGGACTGCAGTGTATTCAACACGCTCTTCAAATAAGCGTTCTGTGCAGCAGGTCCTGTGGCAAACTAGCAGCAGAAGACATTTAAAACAGGTTTCGGGATTTGTTTTCCCAATCAGTATCTGAAACGAAACTAGATATCAATTACAAAATAACAGTCGACTCTACACCACGTAACACAGAAGCTTATATATGGAATTTAACGGCCCAGTTACAGTTAGATCTGTCTCAAACATTTTAAACAGTTACATGAAAAAAGTTCAACACAGGAGCAAGAGATACCTGTACGACTCTCTCGATCGTGTCCCTGTCAATGTTGGCAAAAGCGATTTCTTGGCCAAACCATTTGAGGTACAATGAAGCCAGAGGCTGACCTGTTGGTAAGGACTTCCAGTCTTTCAGCTTTGAAGAAAAATGTATAAACCGTTTAAAAATGTTTCCAGTCAAGAATTGCTATTCATTTCATTTTTAGTAAATACTGCAAATCAGTTTTTGTCACTCACAGCCCTGAGAACTCGCTTCATCCGGGTGATCCGGTCAGCATCAGCATCGGCGTCTGGTTCTTTCATCAGAGCTTCTTGGAGCCCTTCGGTTCTAACACCAAGCTGAGGCAGAAGAGCAGCTTCATCAGCTCAGTTCAGTCTTTCGGTCAAAATTCACCGTTCAGACCTACGGAACGTCAGTGAAAATGCGCCCGACCTCCAAGACGTCTGCAGCTGCCCCAAGCATGTAGGCACGGATTTTGGCCACGACAGCTCTTGGGAAAATTGTGGCAGCATCGTTGATGAAGCAGGCAGTAGTTGCAGCACCAGCCATCAGGTGATCTTTTAAAAAAGTCATTGATCAATTGGCTCAAATGAAAGACCAACGCAGCTCTGAGGAAATGTTCATTATCAAACCAAACGCTACTAATCCGACAGTGTTGCTCGTATTGCCGGTCCTCTTACTGTGGTAAAATTCCAAGTGGATGGCTTTGCTGTAGCGATAGCTCAGTCTATCTAACTTGGGGCTTAAGATCTTGATGGCAACATTGCAAGCAGCTGCACTAAATAGAAAAAAACAACAACGATTAGGGTTGGAACCGGAAACAAACAACGTGTGATTTGAGAATGAAGTGATTTTTATCATCCTACACTTCAGCCAGGTCTGGGGCGGTGCTCCTGCTCAAGGCTTTCATGTGAGAATAGGTGAAGCTGGCCACCTGCAGGTTTTTCTCCTTCTGTAGAGCATCTGCAACAGTAGCCGCGAGACCAATGGAAGGTCTGGTCTCAAACAGCACAACGCAGGCAATCATGCGAACCTCTGGGTGGAGATCTCTGTCCATGAACAACTGCAGGGCAACTTCTTGGACCTGGTCCCAAGCAGACAAGCAGACAAGTAGAGAGGCATTAGAAACACCTATTAGAAGACAATGCTCCTACAGCGCCGGTGAATGTTGGATTTGCACTCACTATGTGGTGTTCCCATTTAGCGAGGTGTCTCAAAGCCATCACTGCATCAACCTGGACTTTGACTGGAAGTGAAGAAGCTGCAGAACTAAATCCAGGCAAGAACTTCATGATTGGCTTCATGCTGGCAGGGTGACCTGCATTTCCCAGAACCTTCAGCACTAGGCAAATTTCTGCCACATTTGCCTTACTAATCGCTTCTGCAGCCATATCGTGGACGGGCTGAGAAGAGAGAAAAAAAGATAGCGAGTTCATAGTGAATAGCGTATAGCAAGAACATTATTGTGAGATGGGAGACATCAGCACAACGAAGCATGAAAACACAAAACAAAAATGGGCACGAGGATCAGAACTACAAGGTCACGTAAGAACCGTAACTGACAAAAGGACGGTCTGTCTCCGTCTTCAAGGATTATTGCACTTGTTGTTGCTTTTTGCGGTGGTAGTGATGTGGTTGTTATTCCAGTCTGCATACTGTTAACATCTACTTACTTTTATGACATCAACCGGGCAGTTCTGCTGTTCAGTACAGAACTTGAACACCAAGGAGCCGTAACCAAGCATGGCAATTTCACGCAAGATGGGATGGGACTGAGTTTTGGGGTTAAATACCAGAGCCTGGAAGGAGAAGCGATATATATGAATGTGTTTATCCGGTTGTAAATAAACAAATTTCTGACTACAAAGATACAAAGAAATTCTCACAGCAGCTAAGTCCACCGTGTCCCTTTTGGCTTCTAGGAGATGCAGACAAACCAGTAGAGCCTGGGCGGTTTCTACTACAGAGACATCACCAGCTAAGAACTTCTCTTTGATGAACCTAATTGCCACTTGGGTTCCAATAGCAGGAACAGTATCCAGGAGCCATCGTCTGAAAAAATGAAACGCTGCTTTCTTACACGGGCAACACAGTATGTCTCAAAACAAGACATTTTTATTTATTCTCATGTACTAGTTGGGATATTAACACTGCCCCAAAAAAAAGCTGTGGAATACCTGAAGGCTGGTTTCGCCTTGACTTGAGTCCAGATGGCGTTAATGGTCTCATATTTGGCCACACGCAGGAGCTGAGCNTGCTGCTTTCTTACACGGGCAGCACAGTATGTCTCAAAACAAGACATTTTTATTTATTCTCATGTACTAGTTGGGATATTAACACTGCCCCAAAAAAAAGCTGTGGAATACCTGAAGGCTGGTTTCGCCTTGACTTGAGTCCAGATGG
>UFQX01001818.1:0-11113 GCA_900497675.1 Arapaima gigas
CAACCAGGTTAAGGGGGAAGTTGACCGGAAGCTCGCCGAGAAGGATGAGGAAATGGAGCAGATTAAGAGAAACAGCCAGAGAGTCATTGACTCCATGCAGAGCAGTCTTGATGCTGAAGTCAGAAGCAGGAACGATGCTCTGAGAGTAAAGAAGAAGATGGAGGGGGATCTCAATGAAATGGAGATCCAGCTCAGCCATGCCAACCGCCAAGCTGCTGAGGCTCAGAAACAACTGAGGAACGTCCAGGGACAGCTCAAGGTATGTCTGTAGTTATACTCCTTAGATGTTCCAGGAGAACTGAGTATGTTTTATAAGGAATAATTCACTAAAGGTATATTGACATACCCCAAGGATGCCCAACTGCACCTTGATGAAGCCATCAGAGGACAGGAGGACATGAAGGAGCAGGTTGCCATGGTGGAACGCAGGAACACTCTAATGCAGGCTGAAACTGAGGAGCTGAGGGTTGCTCTGGAGCAGACAGAGAGAGGCCGCAAAGTGGCTGAGCAGGAGCTGGTCGATGCCAGCGAGCGTGTTGGTCTGCTGCACTCCCAGGTAAGAATGACTTTCAAATAGATATTGTGATGTTCATCAAAATATTTTCTACAACGCTCAGCATATTTTAATTACCTCAGAATACAAGCCTTATCAATCATCATTAATATTGTGACATGAATTCAAATGAACATTGTGATTTTCAGCAAAATATTTCTTACTCAACATATCCTAAATATTTCAGAACACCAGTCTAATCAATACCAAGAAGAAGCTTGAAGCTGACCTTGTGCAGGTGCAAGCAGAGGTAGATGACACCATCCAAGAGGCAAGAAATGCTGAAGAGAAGGCCAAAAAAGCCATTACTGATGTAAGTAATGTTAATTTTACTGCTTTATGAAGACGTTCCGATAACATGAAGTAGGGCAATATAACAACACTTTCTACTCCTGTGATGTTTTAAGCGTTAAATAAATTAAAATTCCAGGCTGCTATGATGGCAGAGGAGTTGAAGAAGGAACAGGACACCAGTGCTCACCTGGAGAGGATGAAGAAGAACTTAGAGGTTACAGTCAAGGACCTGCAACACCGTCTGGATGAGGCTGAAAGCTTGGCTATGAAGGGTGGAAAGAAACAGCTCCAGAAACTGGAGTCAAGGGTAAGATACTGATATGGTCTGGTTGTCTGGTGGAACACTACAACTTTATGTTTTCTAAAAATGTTAACTTTATATACTAGGTGCGGGAGTTGGAAGGTGAGATTGAAACTGAACAGAGACGCGGAGCTGATGCCATTAAAGGAGTCCGTAAATACGAAAGGAGGGTCAAGGAGCTCACATACCAGGTAGAATTTTACTGGTGTAAAATGAAAGTACAGTTGACAACGGCCAAGTACAGTAACCTCCTTTAAAACATCTTTGCTCTCTGTAGACTGAGGAGGACAAGAAGAATATCACCAGACTGCAGGACCTTGTTGACAAGCTGCAGCTAAAAGTGAAGTCATATAAGAGACAGGCCGAGGAAGCTGTAAGTCAAATTTTTTGTATAAAACATAAAGTTAGAAACCCAAAATGTATAATTATTAGATAATATTTTGCCTAAAGGGAATCACCTTTTTTCTCCACATCTGTATAAGTCAAAACCAACTAGCTAGACCTCTGTTAGATATATCTACTGATGGGCTGTTTGACTCCCTCACAGGAGGAACAGGCCAATACCCATCTGTCCAGGTACAGGAAGGTGCAGCATGAGATGGAGGAAGCTCAGGAACGTGCTGACATCGCCGAGTCTCAGGTCAACAAAATGAGAGCCAAGAGCCGTGATGCTGGCAAGGTACTTTTATAATTCAGCTCTTAATAATTCTGTACAGTTGTACGTTGTATTTCTGCTGTTTTTCTTTTTTTTGTTGTGCTTTTGCATTTTGAATAGTTAAAATGTGTGTTTTGTATGTTACTTTTAAATGTCTTCAGTGCATATCCAAGCAATATAAAATATTTTAATGAAAAAATGCATTATTATTTACAAATTGTTATATCTGGAATGCAGTAACACTGCTGAGTAAATGCACGTTTCCGGTGTTCTAAATCTGATACTTATTTTTTAAAGGTCAAGGAGGAAGCAGAATGAGGCATGAAAACCTGATGAGAAGGAATAACAAGACATCATAAAATATGGCTTGCTTGTGAAATACTTTATGTTAGTGATCATTCAGTCAATAAATGCACTTCTTCCCATTTTTCATGTGTTATTCTTTTCAGTGTTGAAAAAGTTTTAATAGGCCCTGTCACGCCCCCGGCTTCGGACTCCGCCCCTCCTGATTCCTGATCACCTGCACCTGCATCCTCTTAGGCACAAGCCATTTAGGTCGGCGCTTGCCGGCAGACCAGTGTGAAGTATTGCCCCACGGTTTGTGTGTGTGTGCGCGCGCGCGCGCGTGCGCGTACTGAGCAGTCATCTTCCCAGTCTTATTCGTTACTGACCTTTGCCTGTACTTGATCACCGATTTAGTCTCACCCTTTANTGTGTGTGCGCGCGCGCGCGCGCGCGCGCGTACTGAGCAGTCATCTTCCCAGTCTTATTCGTTACTGACCTTTGCCTGTACTTGATCACCGATTTAGTCTCACCCTTTACTGTTTGTCTGCCTGCACCGAGTTGTTTACTGGACCCGAACCTCGCCTGCTTTGTGACCACGACTTAGAAACGCCCCTTGCAATAAACGGAGTTCGTCGCATTTGTGCCTGCACATGTCTGCTTATTCTCTTCAATGTGACAGGCCCATATATTCATTTAAATTAACATTGTTACAAATGATCATTTTAAATGAATATGTAAAAAAAAAAATCAAGATAAAAAAATGTATTATATTGGCAAGGACACAATACAATGTGATGGATTAAATTTCACTAATTATTAATTGTGCCCACTGCATAATAAGTAATTTGTTCACAAAATATTTAAAAATATATTTATAATCTCAGCCATCTGTTCTCATTGCTGCCTTATGTGGAATTCCAGTAATCAGTCTATAAAATAGTCTTTTTTCTTTATAAAGCTTCACATCTGCTAATCTTTGTTCATGTTTGCTTAATTAGTGGTATTATTATTTTGTTGCTTAGTTCACATTAGTTGACCCTTTCATGCTAAGTGCATTATGCTTTTATACATTTGATGCAGCTGAAAATTTTACTGAAGAAGTTAAAAATAAGACAGTATTTGCCAAAATGAATACATCTTATCTGTTCTTCAGTTACTGGTTATTCATTTCAATTACATAATTAATTTTCAAGTTTACAATCCCTTCAAAATTATTACATCATTTTTCAGTTTTGTCCAGATAGAAATATTGCTTTCATCAATCATTCTATTTTGACAAGAGCATTCCTACAAACAGATCTCAAAACGTTCATATTACAAGGGCATTATTCAGAGTCAGCCAGCATTCAAAGCTGCATCCATTCTCATCAGGAAAGATGACAGCATAACACTAGCAAAATGGATGACTGCCTACCCAGCTGGTAACTAAACAAGAAAGTCCCTGTTACCACAAGAAAGGATTCTGGAAAAGCCCAGGGCCACTCTGAGATGTAGAGAGTGATCTTGCTCTGTAATTGAGTTTTTTTTCTCTCTATATCTCTTCTGTATTTTTCTTTTCCTCCATCATCTATTTTTTATAAACATATTTTGTTGTTTGTTACTTTCTTCTGTCATTGCCTTAGTGTCATGCTGATTTCTGCATACTTTTTATTGTACAGTTTCACTGAATATGAGAATTCATGAGATGCTGACTAGCTGTACCTCTTGACATATAACTGGGTGTCTCTCTAAATATAATACTCCTAATATTATTAGTAGGTTTAGTCCTATTTATGCTGCTAAACAGTACTTCACAAAATGTTTCCATGCAAGGCACTAGAGTGTGTGCTATGAGCATAAAATATAAAATTTAACCAACCACAGCATCAAAAACAAGTTTAACATTATATTATGAATTTTAGCTGTTTTAAAGTTTACTGTGGCGAAACAGTGGGTAGCACTAATGCCTCACAGCTCCCAGATTAAGCCTGAGTCTGTAGGTTTCTGCCACGTTCGACGTGCCTCCGACATGTGTTTTAAGGGAAATTAAGGGATTAGTACTGCTGCATCATATTCAGCTGACAGCAACAACTCATAAGGTTTTCTTATGGAGGGCGGACACAAAGAAGTGAATTACTGCTGTGTAAATCAGTACACATCTTTGGGTTTCTAAAATAGAGAGAACACTGCACACCCTGAGGTGGAGTTGAACCTCTGCCCCAATGAGCAGCTCAGGGGCTGTAAGGCAAATTGGTTATAGTATTCATCACCACATAAATTCTGATCCATCTACTCCTTGAAGAGTTGGTCAGGCCTTTTTGTTAAGTAAAAATCTGTTCAGTGGGGAAACCAAGTGAATGGTATCAAAATTGCCAAAAACCAGTGCTGTTCCTTGCAGAATCTACAAGTCTTTTTCATATGAGTTAATTAAAAACTATGCGCTCATATACACAAAACTTGTACAACCAAAAATGACATATATCAGTTCACCATATATTATAGGGGTTATAGAGTAAGCTATTACAATCTTCTATTTATACATAATAATAGTACATATAATAGAGACATTTATGGAAAATACATTATAATTTCTCATAAAAAATTAATAAGGGCCAGTAAAAGTAAAACGAAACACTGTACACTATATACTGTAGTCCAGAAGGAATCTGGCCATGAGTCACCTAGAATAAGAATGCAGCTCAGCTGATATTCAGTGGACAAAATTGTATTTGCTGCACCTTGGTAGTCAAACACATGAGACCATGTAAGTCACATTTGCATAAGATACAAGTCCCCTGTATCAATAAAGACACATAAGAGATTAAAAAAATTCTTATTATGGTGATTTTCAGATGTAACATGGCAGCCGAATGCTTACCTTTAAGCATGGCATATAGTGTAAGTCCTCGTGTCAGTCCTGCTGTTTCAACAGCTCTCACTGTCTTTGCTACACATTCACAGTAGAGACCAACTGCAGTGTGCAGTGTGCTCAGAACTAATCTGACAAAGAAACTATATTTATGTCTGGAAAAAACTTTTAGAGGTAAGATTTCAAGAATGACATTTGAACTGAACGTGTGAGCTCACTTTATCATATCCATAAACCCATCAGAATTTAAGTGCCCTGTCCATTTTAACCCAACATATTAAATTTCAAAAGGAAAAATGGCATATAGCCAGTGTATACATTTTAATTATATATATATAATATAAATATAACGATACCTTGTTGATACATGAAAATGTTCAAAGCAAGGTGTCACTGTAATAAATTAATATATTGCCCCTATTTTTTGTTTGATCTACAGTAAATAGGCTATATGCAGATAGGACACAGACAGCAGCACTACACTTGATGTATTAAATATGAAAAAGGATACAGTAAACCTTCAGTACCCAAATCTAATTTGTCCCTGAAAACACGTTGGATACCACATTTTCAGATACCAAGTGCCTGTTTTCCATTATTTTAAATGGGAGACAAAATAAATAACGCAACCTAAGCCCATCAGAAAAACTTATATAACTATCAACCCATGACTCTGTATCTCTCCGTAACAGCTGAAAAAAACTTTGGCAGTTTTCTCATGAAACTACTGACACATTTTGTGACACTCAAACATTTAATTTACAAACTATATATTCTATAAGATAGTACAGATCAACATACTGCCTATAATTACCTTCTACCTACAGCCCCTATTTACTTCATATATACTTTACACAGAACATTGTTTATGTAACATGACTGATTTATTCAATTGTTTTTCAAATTTTGATTGATTTGCTTTCACTGTAGTTGCACATACAATTTAACATCACTTTAATATTCAACTAATCATAATGACTAAAACTTTTTGTAATTTGAATTTTTTTTCAGGTTTTCTTGCATGAATGGGTTGTGGCAAAATTCATTTAATCTTTCAACTTTGCTAACTGTTCACAAGGCATTTATTTAAATGTAGGCAGCAAACAGAAATTATGTACTCAAACAGCTAAATATGTATATTTCAGATTGTGTCGTGTGTCAGTTTCATAAGCAGCTAATGAGACTGTTAAGAATGTGTCACATGTGTCAGATATGTAATGATGTAAGATAGCTTGTACAGCCCCCTCCACTTTCGTCAGTATCTCATAGTCTGTCAAAATGGAAAAACAGTTGTGTTGCTCAGTATCTTACATTTGAAAATTTTTATCTGATCGCTGGTAAAATAGCTGCTATACTGATGTAAGAAATTTTTGAAAATACATATGAAAAATTTTGTTTACAAGTTAGCTGGAGGTCCTGAACCTCTACTGCCACTAATGCTTGAGCAGCTACAGATCAGCTTTTTTTCACAAAAGCAGCTTTGTAATATGGCAAAAATCATTGAATTTGCAAGAAAATTAGTTGTTGAAATTGTTCAGAATTAAACTGCTGTTGAACTGCTTTGGCTCCACAAGTGTACATTTATCATGCCAGTAAAGCACAAGTAGTCTGAGTCTAAACTGTAGTAAAGGACGTACTAACATACCATTAAAAGACAGCAAATGAGGAATAAGAAATCACACAAATTACATGCAGAAACAAAGCCATATGTAAATATAGTTTTATACACCTAAATCATGTTCCAACAACAAGCAACAGGCTGGAGTATTGACACTTCTTAAAGTATTAAAGATTAAGCAAAAACACAGGCACTTTAGCACATGAAGGCTACAATCTGAATGACTGTGCTTGTGTGCCTTCATCACCACCCATGGCACAGTGATTTACAGGACTTCCGAATAAGTGTAGCACACCCACCTCCCCAATGTCTGCATCAAATTAAACTGGCTGATTTTTTGGGGTTAAAAGTAGAATTTTTCCCATTTTTAATAATCAGTTTTTAATATGTTTTTGGGCTATGAAAGGATTTCTGAGAATGAATTACCTTGACAGTTCAAGGACCAGGCATATTCTTATCTATTCTTTCTTCTTTCAGTCACAAGCAGAAACACCTGTAATAAATAAATGGTGTAATTCATCTGATGGCAAAATTATGACAGGCAACATTGTAACCAATAAAATTCTTTAGTAATAAAACCAAGTAAAACATCAATTAATAACAGCACGTTTTTTCTCTATTAAAATTACACACACTAAGTGGAGAATTTTACTTCATTGATACTCACTTCTGGTCAGTAACTGTTGTTGAGCTAAAAGTACATGCTAATGAGATCACTTTGAGTAACATGACATTTAAAGGGTGGTTCTTGAGTTTGCAGTGCCCCCCTCCCATGTGTCCAAATATCATGGAGTAATGGATGTTGACTGAACCAAACAGCAATAAGACAAAATGTCTGCTGTCATTAACTTGCATCCCATAAAATAAGTAAATGGCTTAGGCTAAAACATTTGCAACCCTATACCAGTGGCATGCAAATCCTCCTCCACAGCTGAACTAGGCTGCTCTGCTCCTCATAGTCATCATCCATTAAAAAGATTGACTGGTCTCAACTGCACACTGGGAGGAACATCATCTTTGTGTTTTCCATGAATATTATGAATTCTCTGTATAAAACACTTCACAGGTGACCTACTGCAACCCATAGTTTACAGAGGATACTCTGGAGATCCCAGAGATCATAATGCAACTTATAATAGCAAAAGACAATAAACATATTAAAAAGGCATACTGTACTTATCAAAGGAACATTGTAGAACTAAAGTCAACTGAACTGAATAAACAAAACAAAATTTTGGAAACTGGATCTTTCAAAGGTACAAATTTCCACAGTAGAGAATGAAACACAGAAAGTGGTGATAACATTCATGATTCATTACCAGTTCAATAAGTTTCATTCAATGAGCAATGAGCAAAAGAATAGCCAAGTAAAGTCTTTAAAATGTACAAATAAAAAAGAGAATTAAATAATATGCACGCATAATTAAATAAGTGTAAGTCCCAGACAAAGAATAAATAAATTTGTTATTAAAGATGTAAAGATAGGTGAATTGAAACTGTCTCTCACTAACTTAAAAATGACAACTGTTACTCTCAATTTTACTTATTTATAAAAATGCAAGACTAGCACAAGCACTGCAACAGTATACCAGTGGCATCTGCATGCTTCTCCACAGCTACATTACCACTTCTGAGATACGATGCTGAGATCTATTAAAAAGACAGATGGTCCACTTAACAGTGACCTTACTTCAATTACTCACACATGTACAAGACTTTAAAGTATACAGACCTTTACAAATTCATAATACATTGTCAGCTGTTTAATATTCCATAACAAAGAAGTCCCAGAATTACTTGTTTATGTGTTCATTATGAGAAAGTCCAATCAAAATCTAAAACTCACCCTCATTAATCTTAACATGTACCGATTTCATTTCTATATGCTTAGTGGCACCATGCTCTGAGTTAAGATCAAATATGTATTTAGTGATCAAATGCTGAACATGTGATTTTAAAACACATAAGTAACACATAAGAGTAGTCAAATATACCTTTTCAAAGGATATTTGTAGAATCAGTTCAGAAATCAATTTACATATGTGTATGTAAATATGTGTTGTTAATTTTTGTGTGAATACTTACTATATATGCCCCCTACTTAAGGCAAGATAAAAATAAGCATGAGTGCCAAAGATGTAGGCATGTGTTGTCTTGTTAAAGGTCCTAAAAGCATGCCCAAATAGAGCAGGTCCCTTTTGCTGAGCAGTCACAAAGCTGTCTATAAAACCTGTAGCTTCTCACTCTGCGCACTCACTGGCAACCATTCAACAGGTGAGTGAATAGTACTACGAATTGACACATATTTTCAAGGTGAGATGTTTCTCGTATATTGCATATTTAATAAACACTTTGTTCATCGTAATGAACAAAAAAAATAATTTACATCATAAAAAATGTTCATTTTTCAGGCAGTAAAAAGAAAAATAAACTATTGTAAAATGTTTTCCAAAATTATTTAACATTAAACAATGTCAATGTCTTAACCAACCATAAATCACTATGATTAACCTTACTTTTACTCAGCAGCATCCAGGTCCTGCAGTTACAGCCCTTCTATACTGGTATCTACACAGGTAAACAATGACTGCATGCACTGTGTGAAAGTTATTAATTGCACTGTTTTAGTCTAACTTACAATTTTAAATGTCTGATTTCCACTGGTACTTTGAAAACTGCAGGACAAATAATCATTATAAGTCTGAACAGTGGTCCATCAGGTGCCACTTGTTACTCATAGCACTTGAGCAAGAGGCTTGGATATGAATTCAAATCTGGGTGTGTGTAGTTTGTACATTCTTCCTATAATTCTGAGCTTCCTGCCACAGTCCTAAGATGTACTCGGGTGAACCGGGGCTCCAAAATCCCCTTTCAGTGAGTGAACAAAGAACAAAGAAAAGAAAAAAAATTGATTAACTTTTGTGACTTAGAAACTTTCAGCACTCAGGAATTTTGTTTTTCCAATTAAATTAATGGCAAAGAACAGTTCTGTTCAGTAGAATTCACTGTATGAGCAGATTTTTAGCAACCAATTATGCTTGCTTCAAAAAAAGGTTGCATGTCTTCCTTCAATTGTCCACCCTCCTGTAAATAAATTATTTCCACACTAAAATTTTTTTTCTCTTAAAAGAAAACCAGCAAATTAATGATGTCACTTTCTAGTGTGTTCAAAAGCAACATATTTTACATGTTGGTGCTGAAAATGAAATTGAATTTTCCCATAGTCAGTAAAGTGCCAACATGAGTACGGACGCGGAGATGGAGTGCTTTGGCCCGGCGGCCGTTTTCCTCCGGAAACCAGAGAAAGAGAGGATTGAGGCCCAGAATAAGTCCTTTGATGCCAAAACAGCTGTTTTTGTCGCTGAGCCCAAAGAGATGTATGTCAAGGGGACACTCATGAGCAAAGAGGGCGGGAAAGCAACTGTTAAGAGTCTGGATGGGCAAGTATGTAAAACTGATCACTCAATTCAAAGAACTTCAAGTTTAAAATTCATTCACTGCTAATTCTGAATGTACTGAAGTCATTTGTAGCGAACAAGGAGTTCGCTACAAATGGCTCCAGTACATTCAGAACTCAGAGAGCACTCCAGTACACTGAGAGCCCTTTTACTTGCAAATTAGTTTTTTTTTTAATTCAACTACAAAATTAAATTTTAATATGTTCAATTTTCACAGACATTGACTGTTAAAGAGGATGATGTCCACCCCATGAACCCTCCAAAGTTTGACAAAATTGAGGACATGGCCATGATGACCCATCTCAATGAGCCTGCTGTGCTGTACAACCTCAAAGAGCGTTACGCAGCATGGATGATCTATGTGAGTTTTTCCATGAGCTCCAAACAATAAATGCATAGGTTAAACTGTGACACAAACAAGTATAAATGTCCACTTGCTGTTTTTCAGACCTACTCTGGGCTGTTCTGTGTCACTGTGAACCCCTACAAGTGGCTCCCAGTGTACGATCCTGCTGTTGTAACTGCCTACAGGGGCAAGAAGAGAGTTGAGGCCCCTCCTCACATCTTCTCCATCTCTGACAATGCCTATCAGTTCATGCTCACAGGTAAAAAGAAGATAAAATCACTTGTATTAACATAAGGTTTCTAATTTCTTGATGCATGGATTGTATACATTACAGCAATATTCTGTTTTTTCTTGCAGATCGTGAAAACCAGTCAATCCTGATTACGTATGTTTTTGTATTTTGTACTTGTATGCATAGTTGATAAAATATGTACATAAAATGTATAGCTTCTGAAAAGTCACTGAAATGTCTTTGGAAATACCATTACTATAATAAAACAAAAAAAAATAATAACATTTTATTCATAAGAATACAACTTTGAATATGCAGTCTTATAAACATAAACACAAATCCATACCTTCAAGTTAAAATACCTGAACTATAGTATGTATTCTTTCCCACAGGGGAGAATCCGGTGCAGGAAAGACTGTCAACACCAAACGTGTCATCCAGTACTTTGCAACAATTGCAGTTTCTGGACAAAAAAAACAGGAGCCTGTGGCTGGCAAAATGCAGGTTAGATGGACTTACAGTA
>UFQX01001819.1:0-12833 GCA_900497675.1 Arapaima gigas
AGCTGTGTGGGCAGGACAGGCAGCAGAGAGCAGAGCCGTCCTTCAACATCTGTTCCGCCCTAAACCAGCGATCCAGCCGTTTCCCACTCAGTAAAGTCACGTCAAAACTTTCATGTGTTCATTTCTCCTCATTCACATTTTNGAAGAACACAGGTACGTAATAAAACGGCAGCACAAAAGCCAAAGACAGCAGGTCAGGTCCACAGCTGAACAGGGGATCAGGATCTTTAACCATGAGAAGAAGACAGTGAAACTAAGCCAGTGAGAAAAAGAAAAGCTGTGTGGGCAGGACAGGCAGCAGAAAGCAGAGCCGTCCTTCAACATCTGTTCCGCCCTAAACCAGCGATCCAGCCGTTTCCCACTCAGTAAAGTCACGTCAAAACTTTCATGTGTTCATTTCTCCTCATTCACATTTTTTCAAACTCACTGTGAAAATACAAACATTTAAAATTTCACATTCTACACTTTACATTCTGTTTCCACAGAGAGCCGGTAGAGACCCCAACAGTGACCCCTACACGTCTCTGGATGTTCAGAACAGGTCACCTGACTATGAAAATCTGATGGTGAGTCTTGTTCTGATAGATGTTTAAAGAATAAAAAATGACTTATTTTAACATTGACTGTGTTTATATCTGTCCTGTCAGGTGGTGAACAGAGCAGCCAGACACACCAGCACTGAGCTCCAGACATTGGCTCAGGCCCCAGACACTTATGCCTCCCTAGATGTAAACAGCAGGTCCCCGGAAAACGACACGCTGACGGTGAGTCTTGTTTTCAGGATCTGTCAAATATCTTAAACAACAAATACAGCAGTTCTTACAACAAATTTTGATCTGAAGTTCATCCATAATAAAAAAATCAAAGTAAAAATCAAAATAAAGCATGTATAGAAATAAATACTGTCCAGTGTAATGTAATAAAATAATCCTGTATGCACTGTAATAAACTGTATCTTCAAGAATTTACTGGAACCCAGGCACTGCAAAGTGTTATCAGCTGTTTCACCTGTTTCTCTTTGCCTTAACACATTTACTGCACATTTCTTTTTTATTTAAATACACATNAAGCCAAACACTGCACGGTGTTATCAGCTGTTTCACCTGTTTCTCTTTGCCTTAACACATTTACTGCACATTTCTTTTTTATTTAAATACACATATTTATGTAAAAACAGCTGGTTGTGTGAAACAGACGCGGATGGCGGGTGACTGAAGCGGGGCTGCGAACCCCTCACCTCCCGTGTGTAACACAGTGACTGATGTGTGAAATGAGCTGTACGGTACACACTGCACCGCGGTATAAACACCACATTCATGATGAGATTAAGTGTTTCTAATGAGGTAAATGGTGTTTACAGTGTTTATCCTGCTCAAGTCGGGGGTTGATAGTCATACCGGTGTTTTCATTGTTTATTTATTTTCCCCGTTTAAACTAATGGGAAATAAACACCCGGTACATGAAATATTGGGAAGAGGGCATGTTTTCAGGGACGGATTAGGTTCGGACACCGACAGGTTATTGTGTTGAGTTTTTCAGCATTAATGATGTATTTATTGTCTCCTCACTCTGTTGTGTCATAAGGTGAAGGGAGCAGCTGCCCACAGTCACACGAAAATGTAATGAAGAGGAAAACAGGAGAAGCTCTTTCAACCGGGACCTCGAGGAAACTCACTGAAGAGAAAACAATTTGTAGCAATAAATTTGAATTTAAATGCCATTTAATGTTAGTTTTTCTAGTGCTACAGAAAATGGCTGCCTGTCCTACATTTGTAGATGTTGGCATCTCTTTTTATGATCAGTTTTTTTATTCAATGTTCACCATTAGATAAACTAATTATTAAGAAAAACTTTTTTGTCCCTCTTTTTATATGACCTTCTTTGATGCATAAAACTTTGAAGAAACAAGAAAACTGAATAAATATGAACAAAACTGGACTTGCTGGTTGGACGTGTTCTGTATAAGTGCAGCACACTGGGACACGGCAGGTCTGGCAAGTGACCAGACTGGGAACAAGTGCAGGAGCATCTGGGGTCTTTTTATAAAGTCTAATAAGAACACAGGAGTGTAGCTGCAGCAAAGGAGAGGCAGCAGTACAACAAGCACGACACAAACACGACACAGTCAAAGCCAAACTGAAGGTGTTCTGCCAGTGAGGGGCAGGTAGATTCTACCTCTGGGGGGTTTAGAGGGAATGTGCAACAAAACTGTCATTGTCAGTATCCGTTTGTCTGAGCGTACAGCTGTGGTGGTCCTGAGTCGGTCCTAGAAGAACAGGCTTGAGGGACAGTAAACCCTGCATGGAGATCCAGCTCAGCCCACGGCAACAACGCACACACACACACACACACCCACACACACGAACGGACCTCTCACTTCTCCACATATGTCATAATCCCAAGAGCTACAGCCAGAATTAATAAAGATACAGAAACTATAACTGCTGTCATTTTAAACTTTGCTTTTTGACAGTGTGAATATTAACATTTGCATAAAAGGCGGCAAAATAAGAACATGAATTACAGAACAATGAATCTGTGCAAAATGAACTATTGATCACACGTGTGTGTAAATGTTGGATGTTGCAGCTACTGTTTAGTTTAATGAAAGTCTGACTCTTTATTCTTACAAATGGTGGTTAATAAGGATGAAAACAGCACATCTGTCTGCAGACTCTGTAGAACTTTACTGTAAAACTGCTGATACACGTTTTCCCAGTTTATTGTGTTTCAAATACATCTATAACCTGGAACAATGAACCCAGAGGACAACTATGAGAATCCAGGATCCTCAAATGTCCAAAAGCCTGGAAGTTCTTTTCTGGCAAATATGGAACATTTCTCTGCATCTACTCATCTGCTCACAGTGAACTTCAAGCTGGAATTCATGTCTGGTTCCTCTTTTTCCCGCATGACAACCAAGTAGCAGCAGTCCGGATTTGGACTCGCCACGTTTGTTTTTCTTTCTTCTTTACAAAATAATTTTGGCTACGGCCAAGATGGTGGCCGATTCCACAACTTGGTTCCACAGACTGCAGAGAACGTATGAGTGGTTCACTAAGAAAGAAGCGTAAGACCACTTGAAGTTTTGCAGCAAGACTTTTTCAGACACGTTTTGGACAACATCCCCTTTGTGCGTCTCCTGTAAGGACCCCTGTAAAGATAGGTAAGTCGGCCGCTAACATTCACATTAATATTAACCATCTCAACTTTCTGGCCTCTTCTGCCAATAACGTGATAAGTTTCTGCTCGAGACGAAATTTTATCTCATTCGCTAACAGACACGTTATACTTTGAAGGTTTCTGTTCCTTTAAATATTCATCTCTTAACTGAAGAGAAAAATTGGTAGTTTATCGTTTTTCATTTAGTCGTACGACTGGTTTACAGTTTTTGTAAACGTGTTTCAGCTTCAGTGCATTCAGTGCATATAAATGGTAAGTTATGGATCAGCAAAATGTTTAAATGTAAATAAAAAGCTGGACGTCAGTATGTTGGTTAAACATCAGCGTGTGCCTTAGGAGGAAGGGCACGAGAGCCACCGGCAGCCTAAACCACGTTTCTTTTTCCTACACGTCTCAGTAGAGAAGTTGAAGCCAAACTCTTCTTGCACAGGACGCTGGTGTTGGTCCAGTTAGCAGAAGATTGCAGAAACCGCAACCTGGAGCTTCTGCTTCTGACCACAGCAGAGCAAGAATGAGCTCATGAGAAATGTCTTCTGCTGATCATAACTTGATTTTTAATTTGATAAACAAACAAAGTAAAATAAAAGTTGTTTTTTGTTATTCACCAGCAAACAATATTACTGATTCACCTTCAGAAAATAAAAGGACGATTGTTTAAACACGTCTGTATGTGGCATCACTTGATAAAAATTCTCTAAAATGTTGAAACAGTAAAACCTGTTTTATTAAGTTAATGAAACTCACTTGCCGTCATTCCAACATTTCGGGCCAAAATGTTATTATTTTCCTCGTTTGCTCGTCGCTCGCAATGTCATGCTCAAAGACCGTCGAGCCGCATCAGGTCTCAATTGTATGTCTTTTGTCTGTCAGAGGAAATTCACACAGAAAAAAAGGAGAACATGCAAACTTAAGCTACGCCAAGTTATTTTTGACCCTGTTGCAAACCCAGGGCAGAGCATCTGAGATATGCAAGCATCATCACATTGTTTCAAAAGTGAAGCTGAAGTAGAAAGTCCTAGGATGCGGCTGATTATCCTACACATTCACGATGCGTATGTGCCTAGTGTGAAGGTCACCCCCATGGAAAATGATGGAAATGTGAGCCCAGGGACTTTTCACGGTTGTGGATGCCAGACAAGGTGGATTGAGTATTTCTTGAACTGCTGCTCTCCTGGGATTTTCACACTCAACAGTCTTCAGTCACACAGAATGGGGCAAACATAAAATTGATCCGGTGAGCAGCAGTTCTGTGGGTGGAAATGCCTTGATGATGAGGAGGATGATGGCCAGACAGGATGGCTGACAGCTGACAGGACGGCTACAGTAAGTCGTGTGTGTGTGTGTGTGTGTGTGTGTACATTTACTGCTGTATTGTTCTGATTGCTTAACATCTGTCATGAGAAAGTCGCTTACAGTTGTGGTGAAACATTATGTCAGACCAGTAGGCACACGGAACTATGCCCAAACACCGGATTTTATTCTATCTAAATTATCATACTATTAGCATTTTTCTTGACAAGTTTGCAAGTTTGTTTTTGTATATTTCCAGATGATCCAGTCAGTTCAGACCTGATTCTCATTATTTGGGCGACATTGTTTGCTGTCTTGCTTGTGGTTCTTCTGCTGCTCATTTACACAAACAGTTGAGTTTTCTGTCCTTAAAATAAGATTGACATTTAACATTGAACTGCAGGTCTTTTCTGTAAGGAGGGTTTGTTCTATCTGTCCCTCAGGAGGAGGACTGTCTGGGACAATGCCGGAGGGGGAAGAACACAGGTACGTAATAAAACAGCAGCACAGAAGCCAAAGACAGCAGGTCAGGTCCGACTGGTTGCAAGGCACAACAAGTGGCATGAGTCCACCGCTGCAGTGCAGCTGGGGTTGGCGCTGGAGGGACCAGCGCTGACAGTGTTGTTGAACGTTGCTCCCAAGTAGCATGACAAGTTGTTCGCCCTATTGGCTGTCATCCTATGCTGTTTTGGGTGACAAGAAATGCCCCCATGCTACTGCAACCACCTTCTGCAGAGACGCTGCAATAGGGGAGAGTGCTTGGGAGCACTGGCACGCTTACCCAGCATATCCCCAGAATCTCGTCCGACCTGGAAACATACATGAACGACGGCAGGATGTTGATGGACGGTGTGGCCGGGGCTAATTTCTCCGGGGGGGAGGCATTTTTAANGCTGTCATCCTATGCTGTTTTGGGTGACAAGAAATGCCCCCATGCTACTGCAACCACCTTCTGCAGAGACGCTGCAATAGGGGAGAGTGCTTGGGAGCACTGGCACGCTTACCCAGCATATCCCCAGAATCTCGTCCGACCTGGAAACATACATGAACGACGGCAGGATGTTGATGGACGGTGTGGCCGGGGCTAATTTCTCCGGGGGGGGGGGGCATTTTTAATGGCCGATTTTTTACTGTTTTGTTATTTTAGTGGTTTCAATTTTTTAATGTCATACCCCAATGGTTGATTTTAAAATTTTTACTCTTAACGTCAGGGGTGTTAAACATTCAGTCAGAAGAATGGCGTTGTTTAATCAGCTGTCGTCCTGTGCCTTTAACCTGTGTTTTTTGTAGGAAGTTCACCTCCGGGACCAGCGGGACGTGACTCTCTTCTCTCAGGAATGGAGGAAGGGTGAGTCCCACTGGAGCGTAGGTGGCATCCACTCTACAGGCATGGGGATACTTTTTGGAGACCAGGCGCAACAGCCGCGGGGCCTGTAGTCGTTTAGATTACATTTTAGCAACTCCCTCCGATAACTCTGTCCCCCCAGTGGNCCAGGAATGGAGGAAGGGTGAGTACCACTGGAGCGTAGGTGGCGTCCACTCTACAGGCGTGGGGATACTTTTTGGAGACCANGGAATGGAGGAAGGGTGAGTCCCACTGGAGCGTAGGTGGCATCCACTCTACAGGCATGGGGATACTTTTTGGAGACCAGGCGCAACAGCCGCGGGGCCTGTAGTCGTTTAGATTACATTTTAGCAACTCCCTCCGATAACTCTGTCCCCCCAGTGGCNATTCTGGCTGGGTCATGTGGAGAGGTTTGCACATTCGGGTACTGTGCCCCTACACTCCAGTGGAGGTCAGGTCCCATATCGCTCTGTTAGAGGAGTTGGTCCAGCATTGTGTAACAGACAAGCATTTGATAATAGGAAGTGACTTTAACATCTTTTTAGAAGGCAAGGGTGACACTCCTGTTAGACATTTCAAACATTTTATTCGCAGTTTTAGCCTCACAGATGGTTTTAAAAAATGTAACCCCAGTGATCTGGGCATCACCAGGTGCAACAGCCGCGGGGCCTGTAGTCGTTTAGATTACATTTTAGCAACTCCCTCCGATAACTCTGTCCACCCAGTGGCCATCGGGTCACGTGATGGTTGAAGCCACGATTTCCATCATGGCCCTGAGCCATGGCTGAGGCTGCTGGAAGCTCAACCTGGAGGTTCTCCAGGAGAAGGAGTACAAGGACTTGTTTTATAATAGTTTTTCTATGTGGCAGGAGGCCGTGGATGATTACCCCCCATTAGCTGAGTGGTGGGAGGGGGTCTAGGCTAAGGCCAAGGCCCTCACCGTTAATTAATGTGTCCACAAGGCCGTTCTGCATCGCCGCGGCATCGCCGGGCTCGAGAAGGAGTTCCACGGGCTTTACACCTACCATAACAATGGAGGAGTTTTTGATTACGAAAGGGCTGCTTTGAGGTGNGAAGTGACTTTAACATCTTTTTAGAAGGCAAGGGTGACACTCGTGTTAAACATTTCAAACATTTTATTCGCAGTTTTAGCCTCACTGATGGTTTTAAAAAATGTAACCCCAGCGATCCGGGCATCACCAGGCGCAACAGCCGGGGGCCTGTAGTCGTTTAGATTACATTTTAGCAACTCCCTCCGATAACTCTGTCCCCCCAGTGGCCATCGGGTCACGTGATGGTTGAAGCCACGATTTCCATTATGGCCCTGAGCCATGGCTGAGGCTACTGGAAGCTCTACCTGGAGGTTCTCCAGGAGAAGGAGTACAAGGACTTGTTTTATGATAGTTTTTCTATGTGGCAGGAGGCCGTGGATGATTACCCCCCATTAGCTGAGTGGTGGGAGGGGGTCCAGGCTAAGGCCAAGGCCCTCACCGTTAATTAATGTGTCCACAAGGCCGTTCTGCATCGCCGCAGCATCGCCGGGCTCGAGAAGGAGTTCCACGGGCTTTACACCTACCATAACAATGGAGGAGTTTTTGATTACGAAAGGGCTGCTTTGAGGTGGTTGCATGAGCAGCAAGTCAATGCCTTTTTGTTTACCGCCAGAGTGAGAGAGGTTGAGAAGAATGAGAAGTGCTCCTCCTACTTTTTTAACAAAGTGAAAGATCTGAAACGTAAGGTCTGGCTCTTGGTAAGTTGTCTGTGCAGAAAGATTGAACTGCAGATGTTTTCGACATATGACAAAGTGTTGAAGGGGTGGAACCCTGGCGTTCAGAAGGCCAAGGCCACCAGGGCATGGCTGGTGATCAGCATGACCAAGCAGATGCTCTGGAACGCAAGATGCCAGCTCATCCAAACAGGGGCAGACTTGGGTGTCCAGGGGGTGTTTTCAAAAATCCGGGCCAACCTCAGTTTTAGGATAGCGATGGATGTCACACAGTGGCCTTACACAGAAGCCAAGGAGAGGTAGAAAGGCTTCTTTTGGCTGTAACCTGAGAAGGTTTTTCAGCATCCCCTCCATCTTTGGGAAGTCTGTTTTTGCATACAAGGACCTGAGACCCTTATTTTTGGTCAGTGTGTGTTTATTTTTTTGTGTCTGTGTTTCTGTTTTATGTTAGGTGTAGAGTTTTACTTATAGGAGCTGCACACGTTCCTCTGAGCCCTGGCGCCGGGACAGCTCCAGTGGCATGTGAGCTCCCATCAGCCTGGAGGGAGCCCTGGAAGAGGCAGAACACGCGGAAACCATTCTGGGCGATGCTGGTGAGTCCTCGCACGTGTACCACTGCTGCATGTTGGTGACCAATGGGGCTGTGAGGCACAAGAGATCACCTAGGCGGTGCGAGACAGTGCTCACCTGCTGGTGCTGCAAGAAGCGTGGCCACCATGCACGCGCTTGCCGAGAACCCCTAGCTCCGACGAAGCGCAGTGGATGGGACACCGGTGAAGAGGACATACCACTGGCTGAGTGTTTGCCCCAAACTAGCGAGGAAACTGTCTGTGTTGCTGTCTTCACTCGCCAGAAGCGAGCACGCCATCCTCAGGGTGCCTGGAGGACTGTGGGGAAGGACAGAACCAAACCGCCAGTGGAGGTTCAAGAAGGGCAGGTGCACCAGTGGCGGATGGTGAGCGGTCAGAGTGAGATGCAGGTGGTCTTGCTGGGGATCTGTGAGACCACCACTGTCCAGGAGCGTGCGGTCAGGGACTCCAACCCTGACACCAGGCGGTGACAAGGAGCAATGGGGCTGAAACCCTGTGCGAGGCGACCCACCTGGACTGAGGTGGCTTCCTGGGGGTCCTCACGTCTACAGTGATGGGAGTAACAGGTTACTCCCTGTCCATGGATTGAATGTATATAGCCAGGACATTCAACTCTTAAGGGGAGGGCTGTGTAACGTTGGGTAGAATTGTGGCTCCCATCATGCTTTGCTCTGCACACAGTTAATGTGTCCAATGGTGGTAAGAAGTCCAGGGCTCGGCAATGACCCTGAGGCTGTGTTGGGTGTATAGTAGTTCTGTGGTTAGGTGTGATTTTAATCATGCTGTGCAACAACTCTGCCTTTCGGACTCCTCTGCCAACGTGGATGGTTGCAATATTGTTCAATTATGCCGAGAATGATCCACACCGATCGTGATTTTAGAGTTTCTTCGCATGAACCTCCCACATCCAGTATTCACGTGAAGGTTTAACCACAGTGAGGACTGAACTTCAGTCATCCCTGTCACCACTGTACACCTGTACTGACCATCAATCTGCCTCCCAGTGCAGCTGTCCTCTGATTCCAGTCAGCTTTCAAAGTTTGTGTCACACTGACGCAAAATGATGCATCATGACGACAGACTGTGTGGTAAAGATTCGCTGCCCTTCTTACCTCATCTTTACTGTATTTTTCAGTTTCCTTCATTACTGTTATTTCACTGGTTAAACAATAGTTAATTACGTTATTTGACCACATTTCTATGATGTTATTANGAAGATTCGCTGCTCTTCTTACCTCATCTTTACTGTATTTTTCAGTTTCCTTCATTACTGTTATTTCACTGGTTAAACAATAGTTAATTACGTTATTTGACCACATTTCTATGATGTTATTAACAGAGCTGTGAAAGTAAATCTTCTTTTACGCTTAATTTGTTTTGTAAAAACCCACAAAAACTGAATGTGACTATAACAAGATCCAAATAATGATGTTTCTATTCCAGTCGAAAACTCCAAATATCCCTAAAATGCTGTACAATCCTTGCGTAGCACATAAGGCATCATACAAGACAGCACATAGAGAGTGCACCAAGCTCTCCATACACAGTAGGGTAACCAGACCTGATGGAGATCGAACATTCCGGAGCTCTTCATTCAGTACTGGGCTTTATGTCAAAAATGAGTGAAGACAATTTAAAATAAAACAGGGCAACTTACTGCAATGATCTGTAGCTGTACATGAGTGTAGGGAGGGACAGTTGGTTGTGGGTTGTGCAGTGGAGGGTTCACCTTTTTCAACTGTTTTAATCACCTCCATTTTCACTCATTTGCACTTTGTTCTTCATATTTGTCACCTGCGTTTCTAAAGCTTTTTGGCCCCATTTTTATGGGTTACATTTTATTTGTGAGATTAAAACAGAAACTCTGCACAGAAGCGTAGAAACAAAGCGAAGATGAGACATGAAGCCCTAAGGACGTTGGAAAAGAATTTTTCTCTCAGCTGCAGTTTTCCAAAATGTTATGTAACAATGCAGTATGATAGTAATAAGTTGCTTGTGTGATGCCTGCACTCAGAATCGCTTCATTTCTTGCAAACCAATTTCTGGTGCCGCACTGTGGCTCTGCATCACATCAGGGCATCTACTGTGCAACCTGAGACCTGGTATCTAAACGATTATCTGTGTTTTTAATCAAAACTGAATACATCAGGGCTACATGAACCGAAGTTGATCTGTATTTATCCTGTTTCGTTTGTCTTTATTTTATAGCATCACAATTTTTGATCAGATCTTTTACTGAGTTCTACTACTAAATGAATGGAGCCTGAGAGTGACACCAGGATGGTTTTTGCGTCACTTTCTTGGTGTAAAAAAAAATGAAAAGTGGAAACACAGGTCTGCTCCTTCACTGTCAGAAACTGATTACAGAACTATTAGTTGCACGTAACCATGTCATCTAGCTGCTGGCCAAGGTCTCGCATCGCTGTACAGGAATTTTGGTTCACTTCTCCATGGGGTCTGATTTTAGATTTTCTTTCTCCACTCCAATCCAAGGCTGTAAATAACAGGTGGTTTAAAGAAAAGCATAGAGCTGTATATCTGTAGGAACCCAAGGAGATGCGATGGCTGGACGCTGAGATAATCTGACAATTAGAGTTACTTTGTGTGGCTTTCATGGCTTTAAGGCCACTTTAATATGGACTGAAAGGTACTGGAAGGGAGAGGAATGAATAGTTTCATTTACATGAACTTCAACAGTGATTATCACTTCATTGATCTTCACAGACTTAAAACATCAAACAGTTATTTGCTCAGTTGTCATGAAATTTATCATTACTTAAGATTTGTGCCTGAGGGTGTTGATAATGCACAAAGCATCTGATAGCTGTGGATCAGGAAAGGTGAGCCATGGGTTTAAGGTAGAATGATGTGGATGTGACCAGGGGCTTTATCATTCCTGGGCAGGTCACCTGGGTCAGGGTGCCGGATGCTGAAAGACCTCAAACCCCTCATGACCAAAGCTTACATGACTGATGATGTTGTGTGGGTTCATCTCATGATGTACGATCCTCATCGTCTCATAATCTGATTATAACCATTTATTTCTTCGATATGATGCTATGAAACACAGCTGAAAATGCAAAAAGTCAAAGTCCAGTAAACGTGTGAGAAGTTTACCCACTGACCATACCTTAAAAATGAAAAGAAGAAGTACTTTAAAGTTCACTTTGCCATCAGACTCCCAGCATGTTTAGCTATGAAATGTGGTAGCGACGATTATGAAAGACTTCACTGTTCCTCAGAAAAAATACAACTTCTGCAACTTTTGAGCAGACAGTGAATAAGATGCAGCAGAAGCAGCAGTGATGGGAGCTGGAGAGACTCTGAACTTGTGGGCTCTGACTCTGCTCATCCTGCCTGGTAAGAACAAGAGCAACATCAGCTGTAAAAACAGAGTAAATGACATTATATGATGAAAGTGTGAACATATTCATGTGAGATGTGTCCATCACAGCCTGGAGAGGAGGATGAAGTGGTTTTAAAAGGGCTGCAAAGTCTTTCAGTTTCTGATGCTGTTGATGAGGAAAATGTGAGAGACGAGTTAAAACAGGAATTGGGAGGTGAAATGTGTTCTTGTGTAAAAAAGCAAAGTGACTTTTTCACCGTTTTTCACTTGTAAGAAACACTGAGGTCCAGCAGTATGACGGGTTTCACTGGATGAATATAATTTCTATACTGAGCCGATGATGTTAAATGTTGGTCCTTCTTTTCAATGTAAAACACATGAATATTAAGTGGAACAGCTGAGCTTAAATTTGCTTCTCAAGGTATAACATGAGGGTCCAAACTGTGATCTGACTGAATAACTTTGAGCTGATATGTGCAGATCCTTAACCATCCAGCTGTGTGCTGTACACTGTAATGTACCGCAGTGAATCACCTTTCTGTGTTATTAATGTCACACATTTACCTGCTTTCAGTGTCTCACTGAGCCCAGTGTGGTTCCCTGTACTGTATTACCATACAGAGTCATTCATGTCTTCCAGGGACCCTGGGGGGTCAGTCGGCTGTATGGTATCCAGAGAAACCAGTCTGTGCAGTGAGAGGATCTACTGTGGTCATTCACTGTACATATGATCATCCAGAGGGACACAGAGTGATGGAGACAATGTGGTGTCATAATCATGATAACTGTATTGACACCCAGTATGTGTGTCACAGTAGAAATAAAACTGTTAGTCCAGAGTACAGAGACAGAGCAGAGTGTTTGGGGGATAAAGAGAAGATCTGCAGTCTGAAGATAAAGAACATCAGACACACAGATGCTGGAGTTTACAGATTCAAATTTACCACTAATGAGAACAAGTGGACTGGTACAGATGGAGTCACACTAGTTCTCACAGGTGAGACATCTTCTGGTGATGTTTGTGTCACATGACTATTTTACACAAGTGTACAAAAGGGCCGTAGGTGGGGGGCTGGGAGGGGACAGAGCCGGAGACATGTCAGGGAAGGTGGGAAACCTGGGGGTTTGACTGTGGACTGAGGTGACTGAGGATCCTCTCCTGACTGGAACACCATCATTGTACTGTATAATGTATAATGCTGCATGTGTTATTGTTAAGGACTTTTTTAATATCGCCATTAGATGTAAGACTTTACACAACTGCAGTGAAGCATCTTTATAAGATTTTAAATGTCTTTATGTCTGTTGTCTGTAAGCAATTGGCTCTGTGAGGAGAAGCTCCAGTGTGTTAAC
>UFQX01001820.1:0-14869 GCA_900497675.1 Arapaima gigas
CTTCCAGCATGATGATGCGCCATGTCACGCAGCACAAATCATCTTGCACTGGTTCAGTGAACATGAACTTTGAAGTTCAGCGTCCACCCCTGTCACCAGATCTCAATCCAATAGAGCACCTTTGGGATGTAGTAGAATGGGAGATTTGCAGCATGAAGGTGCAGCTGAAAATGTGCAGCAACTATGTGATGCATCATGTCATCATGGAGCAGAATCTGTAAGGAAATCCATTCAGGCTGTTCAGAGAGAAATGGGGGTCTAAACCATTGTTAGCATGGTGTTTTTAATAAAGTGGCCAAAAAGGTTCTGATGTATATACATAAATTTCTGGTACACTAGACTTTTACAGGTAGCTGACTTCACGAACACTTTCACGTTCCTTGTGGGGTTTTTTTTTTTTGGTTAAATCACTCACTGATGCAGCTAATAATTAAAATTTTTTTTTTTTTTTTTTTTTTTTTTTTTTTTTTACTTCGAGCCACTGGACAATTGCCTAAGAAAGTTGTGGGTGGAAATGAGGCGGACGGGGGGTTTGTTNTTTTTTTTAGGAGGGCTTTTTTTTTTTTTTTTTTTTTTTTTTTTTTTTACATCGAGTGCATTTAAAAAGTGTCCTTGACAGTTTTCCATAATGGAAAGGGTTCCAGTAAGTGTGGCTGTGGGTTTTAATTTCAGTTTTAGTTAAAAAAAAAAAAAAAAATTAAAAACGGCCAGTATTGTATATTCTACCCCGTTTTATGTACACAGCGGCGACCTAAAGGTCAAATGCGCAGCGTTATTAGATCCCGTCACACAGTGTTAATATAATGCAGAAGAGCAGTCAATCTAGTGAGGATTCACGAGTAAACGGAACCTTAGCTTTGCTGATGGAACAGAAATGAAAAACTTACCAATATGCTCGCCCAGAGTGAGGAGCCTTCCTTTCTTTTAACACACGTATTAAATGACTGCAGCAGTATCTGTCCATTGCAGGTTCTGCATGTGGCCCACCTACTGTGAACTTTTCTCCACTGTCTTGTCCCTTATTAGGAACTTCACGCAGCGTAAGCTGTACCGTGCACTGTGTAGCGAGGCATCGGGGGTCCGTGTTGTGTACCGATTAGTATTTACAAGAAGCCAGTACCCGTTTCATAGTGCGGATGCTAAGTACTCACGTTCCGGTCCGTCTGTGTGTTTCACACCATTTTTGACTCCGTTACTTACCACTTACCTTCTTCCAGTCAGCAATCCAGGAAAGGGCCACGACCTCCATGTTGATCTCCCCAGGTTGCTAGATCTGTTGAAGAATCTGGTGATTTTAGACTGACACTAAAAAACATCCTCACCTTCCTGCTTCGTTGTGCGCTTACTGCAGTACGAGTGAGCAATACGTCTCAGTTTTAAAGCTTTATCTATCCCCATTGTCTGTAACAACTCGTGCAGGTGTACAGCCGGCACTGAAAAGGATTTGTTAGGACGGCTACTTTCTCACCACCTTTCGCTAGTTCCTCCCCCTTGTTTGGAAGTCTTAACATCTTGAATGTTTTCCAGAATATCAGCTTCAAATGAGCTTCTTTTTCAGGCATTAAAGAACCTCCTTCATTTGTCTGCAATCAAAGTATCCACAAGTAAACCACCTGAACCTCATCTTTCTCCATCTCCAATATCTTCTGGATCGACATAATAAGCGATTCAGATAATCCACACCGTGTACAGCAGTATGCTGGCAGTATGTTTCCACCTGTTGTTCCCTGTCTGATATTCCACTATATCTGCTGCTTATGGTTCAAATTGCTACTTTTAAATATAGCTTTTTCCAGCACGTTCATCTTCCGAGTTTAACCCTTCTTTCGTTTCCAGGGGAGGTCCTACTACAAGTCTGTCGGTCTTCTGATCTCACATTCGCTGGTACATCTGTAATTTTACACCCGTTTTCTTCTTCTGTGCAAATATATAAACGTATACAAATAGCTGTGTGTCAGGGACTGGGAAGGACCCTTTTGAGCACAGTAAGGCTCACCTTGCAGGAGAATGTGGGGGTGGTGGGGGCTCTGGAGAAGGCAGGGCTGGCGACTGACTAATGGTGCCACACTGCCGTCACGCCAGGACTCAACTGACCTGCACGGGCGTTCGGATCTTCTCCTCCGGACCCCAACCAGTGCAGCTGGTAACTGTGGCAACGCACTGCACACGTTCCTCCAGAACACGCAGAGGAAGTGGTTATCCCACAGCTACACGGTGTGCGTTTCAAACTGCTCCGATATGAGAAGTTTCCAGATCTCTACAGGTGACTAATTCTTTGGCGATGGAGTGTATTTGCCTTTATTTACTCTTATTTATCCAGTTACATACCTTATGTATCATATCCTGTTTCAAACGTGTACGTTTCTATTTATTTGTTTGTTTACAAGATTGCACGTATTCCTGACGCTGCGCCACTTTGGAAGGTTCTAGAAAATTGCAGACAAAGCAACCCTGTGCCTTGTAACTTTCCGCTAACCGGACGCGCGAGTGCGCAAGACAGTTTCGGGAGCAACGCCGAGGAGCGCGTGTCGGTGTGAGCAGGAACGGTGTGCAAACCAAGCACCTTAAAGCGCCACTGCGCCTCGTCAGAGTCTCTGAAAAAGCAGGAACCCCCTGCAAAAGAGCAATTCCAACAGCGCAACAGGATGTGTAGCTGACCTGACGCGGCTCCGACGCCTACGAGGGATGCAGTACAACAGGCACACAATACAGAGGTGACCCAGAACAGGGATGAGAGACAGAGGAAGCCACGGCAAGAGCGTCGCTACAGAACAACACGTTACAGTCGACTCCTGATGAGGGAGGGACCCCAACACGGCCCTTCGCTCATCAGGAACAATGGCCGCCTCATTTCGGTCTGTGCACCAAACACGACCGGGCTGAAGGTCATCGCGTGGCACCCGGAAGCAAGTCCGGGGCCCTGCTGAGAGCGCCGAACGGTGCCGCTTTCGTCATTCAGTCCAATCGTTTATTCGTTCACAGCAGTGCTGTGGAAAGTACCAGATGTCCAAGTTGTTCTTTTCCGTTGGCACTTTGGTCCTTATCAATGGCTGCTGACAGCGTGACCGCATGTTGCTGGCTGGTGGTACGGTGGAAACACGCTTGTGAGACTCGCTGTCCCTCTCACAAGGTGGGCCACACGGAAATATACATACAGCACGTATGTATATTGCCTGTGCTTTCCAGTACAACACTGAATGAGCATTCACTGAGATGGAATCGACTGCAGCTCGGAAAAAAAGCGAGGACAACGAAAGAACACAGAGAGATAAAAAACGGGAGGATGTGAAACACTGGGAGCTCCGTGAATGTTATTACAACATATGACGAGCACCAGAACAACAACACAACACGCAAAGAGAGACAAGTATTAGGAAAAATGGTTTAATATTGGAGACAGAAGCAAAAAACTGCATCACACAAGAACATACGTTTACAAAAATAAGTCTGACTGTTCCAGCTACACAGTTAAGTTCACAGCGAAGGACAGAGGAACCAGAAGAATCTAAACAGCTAAAAGCAAAAATCTCTAATTAGTTTCTCTTGGTTAAACTAATACATTTATCCACTGAAGGTGACTAAATACGACTAATCCTAATCGTCTTATCGTGTAAACGGCACAACACATTAAATGAAACTTACCGCTTCTGTATAGACAAACTGGCATTATTTCGTATGAGCGAAAGGAAAAGCAACACTCCCCGCCTGCCTTCCAAAGAAACAACTCAAAAGGTGAGGCAAAACAACAGCTGAAAGCAGATCGAGCCAAAGTTCTTCTAGAAAATCTTGTACTGTATCAAAACCCAACTTCCTCAGCACCAGCTAGAAATCAAACTCGAGAACCAGTCGCAGTCCGGCCCAACGACGAGGCCAGACAGTTTTCCTTTTTTTTTTCCTTTAATCTCCGTATAAAAAGTTCCACTGTTACAAAATGCATAAGTACAATCTGTTGTAGAAATAGGAAAGCCTGCTTTTTGTACTTTTAAAATCCCATCCAGTGACAGAGTTCGAAGTGTTGTTAAACAAACGTAAATCACACCGACATATTCCACTGTAATGCATTGACTTTGGCTTTTCTCAAGACAATACTTTAAACTACTGAAATCCTTAATCATAAACAAAATGATATTAATCCACAGACAACAAGCTCTTACAGCACAGGAGAGTAATCACGTACATAGTTTTCCAAAAATGTTGACATAATAAATCAGAAATGCAAAGAAACAAACTACAGCGTTTATTCTGTCGTCATTAAATAGCACTTAAGATAATTAGAAAAGGAAACGAAAACAGGAAACAAACGGTGACAAAATTCAGATCCAACAAGCTTGATGCTCAACCCCCTCAGGTGAGAGACTCGACGGAAGGCCAACTAGGGCCCTGCGAACATTGTGCTTTTTAAACATCTGACAGACGCCACACACACCATCTACCGTCGGTGATGCAGAACGCAGCTGGCCTAGTGCGAAATGCACTCTACCATGTTTTACCGCAATCTGGTAAGGTGGTGGTGGTGGTGGTGGTGGTGGGGGGTTCTCTGAAAGCGGGCCGATGGACAGTTGGGGGGATCAGTGAGTGTAAAGAGGGAAATTCTGCACGAGTATCTACATTTACTTATTTAGCGGATGCTTTTCTCCAAAGTGGTTCACGGCATTAAGCTGCTTATACCTGTTTACACAGCTGGGTAATTTTTACTGTGGCAACTGAGGCCAGGTACCTTGCTACGGTGAGGTGGGATTCGAATCTGGGTCCTTCAAGTGTCAGGCGGCAGCTCTAGCCACAGTTCTTTCATGGCCAAAACTTCTCATTTCCAAACCCGATTCAAGTGAGGTGAAATGGCGAATTAAGTTATGAAGTTATGATGCACCTTTAACTGCTGCAGTGATTAGTACTACTGCTCACCCATCACTTCTGCATACAGCGTTTGTTCTCCTGTTGCAGCCAAAGCCAGTGTGATGAAGACACAGACTCACTCAGTCACAGTCCCAGCTTACATGTACAGATGACTACTGACCAGTAGTACAGAACACGCGACTGACACGCGATTGGCAGCTGCCAGCTCCCGAAACACTGGCACTCCGGAGGTTGGCTTAAGGCGCCGGGTGAGATGCGTGAAGAACTGCCTGCGAGCAGGTCTCCGGCAACGTCGGCTGTGTGTGCACCGTGTGTGTGTGTGCGCGCGTGAGCATGTGCTTCTCTGTGCACATCGTATTGCAACACGGCAGATGGACACCATTGTTGCCCTGTGCCTTGTAAACTTTTAGCCCGTTACACGAGTACACAAATAACTTTGGCATAAGGAAACTGTTACGGTTTAATAACAGGAAACACCACATGACCTTCTTTCTAATCAGACGTGACGTTTTGCTGCTCATGTCGCATAAGACGCTTTAAACATGCACAACATCACTCCAAAGGGGGGAGTCTCCTTCATGTCTGCCAAATTTGTTTTTTTTTTTTAAATTTACGTTTTCCCCCAAGGACACGACGCTACGTCTGGAAAACATGAACACTTACCAATAGAAACTGCACTGCAACTGCACTCTGCAACCTGCTGTGTTTGGGGTGTATAAGGTGCCTCGGGGGGGGGGGGGGGTGTGACTCTCAAAGCAAAATGCCCCGACCCCGGCCACACTACTGTACTCCGTTGGCATATTGTGAGGGAGATGAAAGGAGGGCTTCAATTTGGGCCCTTCAGCGCAGCCCAGGAACTACTTTACAGGGCAGAGTGGCAAAGTGGTGCGAAAAACAGCGACAACATGAGCGAAACAGTGTGTGAACTCTTTGTGGGGGGGGGCCTGTCTGTGGAGGCTCTCACCTTCAGGGGTCCCACACTTTCAAAGTAACGTGAAATGTGAGGTTGGCTTGTACAGCACGTGTGTGTGTGTGTGTGTGTGTGTGTGTGTGTGTGTTTGTGAGAGAGAGAGAGAGAGAGAGCGAGAGAGAAAGAGAGAGAGAGAGTGCGTGCAAGACACGGGCACTTTTTACATCTTTACAAAAAAAGAAAAAACAAAAAATGCAAAAAACATTAACAGTTTCAGGCAACAAGACCACAGAATAGCAAGTTAAACTCTTTTTTTTAAATCTATATCTTTAAATATGAGGGATCCATACAAAACACATTAAGTAATAAAATACCCATGTTATCAAATAAGTTTACNGAGAGAGAGAGCGAGAGAGAGAGAGAGAGTGCGTGCAAGACACGGGCACTTTTTACATCTTTACAAAAAAAGAAAAAACAACAAATGCAAAAAACATTAACAGTTTCAGGCAACAAGACCACAGAATAGCAAGTTAAACTCTTTTTTTTAAATCTATATCTTTAAATATGAGGGATCCATACAAAACACATTAAGTAATAAAATACCCATGTTATCAAATAAGTTTACAGGAAATACACTGAAGCTAGGCAGGAAGTACCTCTGGAATTTGGCACTCAATTCCACTGATGTTTTTTCCTTTATAAGAAAAAAATAATCACATTTTGCTGAACAACAAAACACATCTACATATTGTTTCCCACAATATAAAGAAAATAATGACATAGATGCTTCACAAGCTGACACTACTTTTTTTGGAATTTCAAATAGCTAATTACCGAACAAGAAATTTAGCAAAAAAAGGGATTCATAAAAAGGAAAAATTAATGATAATAATAATAATAACAATAGTAATATGAAAGGCTTTTTCTATTGTTCAAGTAAACTGAATTTTAGTCTTGTCTTTATAAACATGGAACATTTAAGACCCTTGGACTTGTGATGATACCACAATTTAATCCACAAAAAGCACCAACGATAACGCAGGTTACACTTGTGTTTTTTTTCTTCTCTATACATTTAAACAGTATAAAATATAGGTCATTTCATGTGCATTTAACCACGGATTGTCTAACTGTGAATCAGTTCAGCAAAAGGTGACACAAGTAGGTAGCATTTTCCACCCAAACAGGGCAAATCTTTTTTTTTTATTTTTTTTTTTACCTTAAACTACTCTAGAAAAAAGTGGTTTTGTATATAGATTTAAATCAGAAAGGAAGCCACTTCAAATGGCCTTATCAAAAAGCTTTACACTGCCTGAAAAATGTAAAAACCATTACAGAACTCTGAGAGAGATTCGAATATTAATCAGACAGTTTTTGTTTAAAACTGTGTGGAAGTAGTCTATTTATCCTAGAAACCGACACGGGTAACTCCTGGCCTCATATTGCTAGTGGTGCCAGCAGCTTGACCGAATGTCAATCCCTGTATTGTACTTTCAAGTTTACTTTCGTGAAAGACAACAAAAAGAAACCCAAAACTCAAAGACAAGAAAATAAAACAAAAGGTTTTGCCACAGGTTTTGTTTTTGATCTGTTTTTTTTTTCTAGTTTTCTTTCTAAAAGTGTTCAGTCTTATGTATGAATACTGCAAAGCTTTCACATTAAACTGTTTTTTTTGTTCCTGCCCACCCCTCCCCCTTTCCAATATTCAAAAGCTCAAAATGAGGTCACATGCAAAAAAAAAAAAAAAAACAAAAAAAAAAAACTAAAAAAACAAATTAAAAAACAAATTAAAAAACAAAAAAATAAATCCAAAAAAGGTCAAGCTAGATTCAAAGGTCAGTAGGAGGAGACCAGGTTATGATCAGGTGAGCTTGAAAAGACACCAGAAACAATAACGGGACGATGAGACGTTTTTTTGGGGGGTTTGTTTTTGACGCCACGGAGACATGCTAGGCAAACGATGAGCTAACAGGCATGGAGATGTTCTACGGGAAAAAACAGGGGAGAGGAGAGAGTTACACACAGGGGTCCGGCGCCGCTCAACACTGCATCATTTCCACCATGGGCACAGGAAACAACAACAACATCAACAACAACATCAACATCACCACCACCAACAAGAACAAACAGCAACAACAACAACAACAACAACAACAACAACATCAACAACAACATCAACAACAGCAGCAGCAGCAGCAGCAGCAGCAGCAGCAATGCAAATCACCAGGTTATAACAGGAGCTAGGATTCACATTAGAATTTGCATTTAAAAACGCACATGTAAACATTTGGAGAGGAAATGAAAAGACGGGGGGGGAAAAAAAAAAACAACAAGCACACGCCGTGTAGTACGTACAACACGCACACAGCGCACGCCACGCCAGGCCACACCACGCACAGCGCCCAAAGCAATCCATCGGAAGGAAGCCTCCGTGGGAAGGCGGTGGGATGGATGGTGTTTTGGGGGAGACTGTGGAGTGACAAGTGGACGGACGGTGGGTTGCGGGAGGTGATGGGAGGCCGCACTACCGATGGAGAGAGCGGAGGCGCACACAGAGCGGCACAGGAGAGCGCGACAGGAACAGAAGTAAGCAGCGAGGGGAAAGGGTCGCACGTCCCGCGGGCACGACACACTCCGACTTCTAGAAGACTACTTCACGAGGTTCTATCTAAGCCAGTGAGATCTGCTCTATAGGTACCCAATAAATTAACAGGCAATAAATAAAGTCCGTTTTCTGAGGCAGTAAAAATTTTTTTTTGTATAAAAATAGAACTGCTTTTTTTACAAATAAAATTTACAGGCCTGTGGCTTTCTGTACTGTAATTTTTTCTTTCAAGAAGCATCAAGTATTTTCAGTTTCCATCCCATAACACTATTCTTGTAACATTAGACGGATTTAAGATGTTTTTTTTTTTAATGTCCTACACAATATCGCATTCTGACAAAGACCAATGTGATCTGACCAAGTAATGAATAGTTCTCAAATTGGTAAAATAAAAATAGTCCTAACATAAATAACTTCATGGTTGGCACATCTGCAGGGCAACATATTTGGGCTTTTGGACAGATGAGCGCAGCGTTAACCCTTCACTCCCTGGGGCCAGCAGAAGGGAGAGGGGGCTGGAGGTGCAGCGGAAGTCCTAGACTGTCTCCAGAGTGTCAGGGTTAAAGTGCATCTCTCCATCTGAGCCATTTTAAGACATGTTCTTCAGGTATCAGGTTCGTGGAGATAAACATTGCACTGTAGTTTTTTTTTTTCCTGTTTGTTTGTCTTGTGCAACAAAATGTCAATAGCAATAAACAGTTAAACAAAGAAACAAACAAAAAACTTAATTTTTCAGACAACTCTAAGGCTACCATTAACAGCTACTAGTCCGTCGCAAGCCGCATGGGGGAAAAAAAAAAAATGGCGGGAATGGAAGCGGTCATGTGAAAAATGAAGGAAATCATATTAATCCTAATTGCTGCTCAGAAATAAATGAGACAGTGTCACCCTCTGGCGGTGAAACATTGTCACACAACACCCGCCCTCCCCCCTCCCTGCTGCCCACCCTGTCCCCAGTCCCCAGTCTCCAGTGAGGCGGCCGTGGCTTGTTGAGGACTTACCCTAGCAGTGCTAACATGAGCGGCAAAGGCCCTAGCGCTAACATCAGTACGGCTTGCTGTCGTTCTTGGAGCGCTTCAGTTGCACCTTCAGCCGCTTCATGCCGATCTGGAAGCCGTTCATGGCCTGGATGGCCGCCTGCGCCGACACGGGATTGTCGTAGCTGACGAAGCCTGCGGGGGTCCGTGGAGAGACGGCGGCAGACGCCCACAGTGAAGCAACAGAAAACGAAATGGGGGGGGGGGGGGGGGGAATGGTGGTTAAAAGCCATTTTAACACAAAAGTAGCAAGGAAAATATACTGCGGCACTGCCAAGGCACTCAAAAGGTGCAGCTTTGAATCCCACCTCCAGTTGTAGTGCTACTTGAGCAAGGTATTCATCCTGAATGGCTACAGTGAAAATTACATAGCTGCATCAGCACATAAATCACTGTAAATGGCTTCGTGTAACAACCTCATGTTCTAAGTTGCTGAGAATAGTGCCATAAGTGAATTAGTAAAATAAACACATAGATAAACTGACCTCTGTGACACTTTACAGAAAGCCAGTTAACAGATAAAACAAGGTCGCTAAATGATGTTTTGCAAAACCCGCAAAATCAAGTCTTTTCTAACCAAGTAGACATTAGTAGAATTCAACCGGAGACAGGAATCATTTTTATTTATAAAGAGAAGGAGCCAAACTTTGGAAACAAACTGAATCATGATGTTGGGAAGATTTCAGGTCGCTTATCCTAACGTTACTGTGTATTCACACAATACTGCAGCCATAGAGTGATGTGTAAAACTGTGGCGTACCTTACTATGGTACACACAGACAGCAGTATGTTAGGCAGTTCAGTACCGCGAGGTGGCCTGAAGACACACCGAAGATCTCAGCTCAACGCTGACAACTGGCACCTGGGCACGTCTAGTGTTCCTCAAATTGAGCTGACGCCTGCAGTTCTGCCAAACTCAACATCCCGTTTCACTTCATCTTCTCTCATCTAAATTCTCAGATGTCAGTCCCACCCCACGGCCCCTTATCATATTTTCACATGCAATCAGTCTATGTAAAGAAGCGTGGCATACGCACCAAAGCACTTGCTCAGATTGGTCTGTTTGTCGATGAAGACTTTGGCGGAGACCACATTTCCAAAAGGCATGAACATTTGGAGGATGTCCTGATCTCCAAACTCCTGGGGCAGGTGGTAGATGAAGAGGTTGGCACCTTCTGGACCTGGAAGCAAAGAGGAAGGGACAGTACTGCTGTCAGACAGTACAGAGGTATGTCCAGCAGTGGGCGCTAAAGGCAAAAAACGAGATTGACCCTAAAAGAATATAATGCATTAGAGGAATATTCAAGGGTTGACTGAAGGAGGCGGTGCAGACAACGCAAAGGGAAGGGTGTGAAACACATATCCGAGTCCCGGAAACTCACCCTCCTTCTGGCTGCCGGCCGCACTCTGCTGCTGCAGCAGGGACTGGCTGTAGAGCGTGGGCAAGGCGGCGGCAGCATACTGCTGGATCCCTGAGTAGGCTTGGCTCAGGGCGTCCATGGAGCCGGCCGAGCCGTTGGCCAGTCCCGCGGCCCCCAGACCCCCGTTCAGGGCCGCCATACCTGAGAGCATTTGAGCAACTTTACATAAAACCCAACAATAAAGAAAAAAGATTGCACTTATTCATCAGCGCTTCACCCAAGATCCTATTCCAGACACACGCAGAGACAAACATGCCAACTGATGCACACAACCATAGAACACTGATAAACACACACACACACACACACACACACACACAGCATGAGAGCACAGAGAGCATGGACACCGCACAGCAGAACACCTCACAGGAAGCAGCAGAGCCCCGACAGACCGTTACGGACGTGGCAAGACACACGTACTGAACCGACCACCACCTCACACGGACAGACCCACAGCTCACTCAAGACCAGATAAAGCTGCTCAGTAAACCTAACATTTGTTATCAGAGAGACTCCAAGGATTAAACATCGATTAACGTCTTTCCCAAGTCTTCTGCCTCTTGCACGTTGTGGAGCCAGGTATGACAGTGACATCAGACTGACAGGCTCCACGTGGACATACTGCTGTCAGCTGATGCTTGCTGTGGCTTTGGCCAGAACACACACTGCGGGGGCCAGGGACAGAACCGCAATTGCCTGCGTGACCTTTCCCCATTTAATTACGCAGTGCATGTACTCAAATTACCAGCAAACTGAGACATGCAAGATTAAATTTGAAAAAGCATACATTAATCAGGCCGCTTATGGGAGAGGTGACTGATACAAACTAGTTTGAGGACTAAAATAACTGTGTGTGTGTGGGGGGGGGGGGGGGCTTTTTAGAGCTTACATGAAATCAAATAGTCTGCAAAGCTCTGCAGAACAGGGAAACGTGCAGGAGTCTGAACAAACACAGCTCTTTAGTGTACTACCAGATCTTTGCAGATCAGACACAGTACAACAACCAGATTGGTGAGAGCATCACGGTATTATAATTTGTAGAACTTTAAAAAGTTATTGGTTCGTTGGCAAAATGGAACTAATTATTAGGAGAAAAAAGACTTTAAACATCTGATCGATTTGCAGGTATACAGCTGTCACACTCCAGCCTGGTCATTTTCCTCCTTAGTGCTAGCGCATGGGGGAATTAAATACAACATATTACAAATATTTTGATATTTCATGCTTTTTTGCACAAAAATATTAAAAATGACATTTTAAATTAAAACGATATTTCATTATTAAAATTTGCCCAAATCAATCCATTAAAACATAAGATTGGTGTCTTTTGAAGTTAAAAAAAAAAACATTTAGGATGTACTAGAATGAGCGGTCATTGTGACCAGATGTCCTGGCAACTGCGTAATAATGCTGCCTGTACAATGTAACTGCTTTGTTCTGTGTGCACATCTGGGAAGGTCCACTGTGTCTGACCACAGGCTAATCTGTGGAATTCAAAACGTTTCACAGCCACCTTTTGCGACAAAAATTAATTTATCAAATTAAATTAACAGCAATGACATAGACTCTCTCTCACACACACACACACACACACACACACACACACACACAGAGCAAGCTGCAGGCCACCTCAGAGAGACTGCAGTGTGGGACAGAGGGGGACACCTGTGGTGAACTGGGCCTCACCTGTCCCATATGTCTGCTATTGCTGGTGGGTGTTTCTGTCTTTAAGTTTGTGTGAAAGGTCTTAATTTTCCTGCACGTGGCCAGTGGAGTACGTGGGCGCCTGTAGGTATGCAGGCAGGTGCTCAAGTACCTCACCCCACATGGAATACAAATGTCTGGTAATATGCCAGCTGCGTGTCAAACTCAGATTGCTCAAATGTGCACCCTTCAGTTCATAACTGCGCTGCAATTATTAAACACAGACGGTTGAGACGGTAAACCTGTTAGTAAATCCAAACACTATACACCAACTTGGCTGGATACAGGAATGTAGGTGACATTTGCTCTATAAGAAGCTTTTGAAACCATCCACATGAAGAAAAAAAACAACAATTAAAAGTAGATAAACTTAAAAAATGTTACCAGCTTTAAGAACTTGTAACTTGAAGGTTTGGAACAAAAGGACCCAGCATTACTGCGCTGGTAATGTTAAGTTTTAGAGGGTCGCACTGCAGTCTCAGTGTGTTGAGCTCTGAGGTGTGGGCACCTGGTGCCTTTCAGTGATGGTGCTGTGATGAGACTGAGCCTGGGCGTGAGTCACGTGACGCATGTGAGTGGGGCCACAGCGGATGAACGGTGAATACTCACTGTTGACGCTACCTGCTAGTGCATTAATATTGTTGAGCCCCACTGTGGCACCAGCAAGTCCCTGCAGGGTGCCCAGCGAGGTGAGCGAGTTCATGGCTGCTCCGGCATTGGAGTTGGCCGTCGTGCCAGCTGCTAGAGAAGAGGATTGATGGAGGAGGTGGACAGGGGAGGGGGATGGAAACAGACAGAGATGTAGAGGAGTCATAAATAGAACAGCACAAAGCTGAAGGTGATGGTGTAGACTCACCGATCCTCATGCAGACAGGAGCTACTAGGACAGCACCATGGAGCACGACAAGGACATACATGTCAAACTGATTTTTTCTGGTCTCATCATTTTCAGTTCTACGCCAAGTTCAGCTGTCAACAGTTTCCGAAGGCCTGACGTAAAGCAGAGCGTGTCTGATGTGTGCTCCTACAATCCATTTTCTTCACCAGCCTCACCTCCTTTACACTCTCAGAGACATGTATACACAATCAATCAATATATATGTTCATTCATTCATTCAACCTGACATAGGCTCTCATCCTTCTTCAGCAGTGTCATACAAGTTCCAGTGAAAAGGCTATCAACAACACCCTACACATGTCCTGGTCCAGGCTATAGTGATACCATGCTGCCCTACTGCAACTCCCAACTCCCACATCTGGCCTTTCCCTGCAGCTGCCCATATGAAGTTCAATATTCTGGTCACAGCCTACAGTGGTGCTTGATAGTTTGTGAACCCGTCAGAACTTTCTATACTTCTGCAATAAATTTGACCTAAAACTACATCAGATTTTCACACAAGTCCTAAAAGTAGATAAAGAGAACCAAATCAAACAAATGAGTCAAAAAAATTAGACACGGACATTTATTTATTGAGGAAAATGATCCAATAACGCATCTCTATGAGTGGCAAAAGTATGTGAACCTTTAGGATTAGCAGATAATTTGAAGGTGAAATTAGTCAGGTGTTTTCAATCAATGGGATGACAATCAGGTGTGAGAGGTTCACCTGTTTTATTTAAAGAACAGGGATCTATCAAAGTCTGATCTTCACAAAACATGTCTGTTGAAGTGTATCATGGCATGAACAAAGGAGATTTCTGAGGACCTCAGAAGAAGAGTTGTTGATGCACATCAGGCTGGAAAAGGTTACAAATCCATTTCTAAAGAGTTTGGCCTCCACCAATCCAGTCAGACAGATTGTGTACAAATGGAGGAAATTCAAGACCATTATTAACCTCCCCAGGAGTGGTCGACCAACAAAGATCACACCAAGAGCAAGGCGTATAGTAGTCCGCGAGGTCACAAAGGAACCCTAGGTAACCTCTAAGCAACTAAAGGCCTTTCTCACATTAGCTAATGTTAATGTTTATGAGTCCACCATCAGGACGCTGAACAACAATTGTGTGCATGGCAGGATTGCAAGGAGAAAGCCGCTGCTCTCCAAAAAGAACATTGCTGCCCTTCTGCAGTTTGCTAAAGATCACCTGGACAAGCCAGAAGGCTGCTGGAACAATGTTTTGTGGACGGATGAGACCAAAATAGAGTTTTTTGGTCTAAATGAGAAGCGTTATGTTTGGAGAAAGGAAAACACTGCATTCCAACATAAAAACCACAAACCATCTGTGAAACACGGTGGTGGTAGTATCATGGTTTGGGCNAACATAAAAACCACAAACCATCTGTGAAACACGGTGGTGGTAGTATCATGGTTTGGGCCTGTTTTGCTGCATCTGGGCC
>UFQX01001821.1:1234-14068 GCA_900497675.1 Arapaima gigas
TTTTTTTTTTTTTTTTTTTTTTAAATAGATGCTAGTAGCAGCTTAACCTCAGGATGTACAAAAAATGTGACTAAACGTCACTTGAAAAGGGTGTTAAGTGGAATTCCTGGAATTCCAGACCAACATATATTATGAACAGAACTGCTGCTGCTCACATTCAGGTTCCCAATCCTTCATATATTCCGCGTATCAACAGTCCTTTATTCAGGAGACGCGACTTACACTGATTTACCCATTTAAAAAGCTGGGTCATCTTTACCGGAGCAACTCGGGGTGGGTAACTTGCTCGGAGGTACTACAGCAGGGGGTCAGTTTCAAAACCTGGGTGCTCCAAATGCAAGACAGCAGCCCAGACCAAGGAACCACCTGCTAAACTGTCTCAACCCCAAACACTTTACTCTGTTCAGACGGAGGATCAGCCGTGTCGGGGGCTTAAGGGAAGCGGCAGATACAAGACACCTGTTTGATTCTGTCGCGGTCGTCGGCCGCGCTTCCGCTGGAGTTGATGCGCAGACTCTTCTTGAACATGGCCATGCGCGTCTTGCCCTCGCTCCGCTGGATCTTGGGCAGACGGGCCTTCTCCTGCTGCTGCCGCACCTTGAGCAGCTCGGTCATGCGCTGGTTGTAGCACTGCATCTGCTCCTTCTCCTGCGAGAGCCAAAGAACCGGGGGGGGCAGGGAGGTAAGGGGCTCTCGGTTTGCATTTTCAAAGCTATTCAAAGCTCATAGCTTATTATCAATGTTCACCAGGACTAATAAATGTAACGTTTTACAGCTGAGACACTCAAAGACTCAAGGCCCTTTCGCTCACCTTCTCGTGCTTCTTGACAAGCTGATGCCTCTGCAGGAAGTACTGGTCTTTAAGCTGCTGCTTGAGGAGCTGATGTCTCTCGTGCAGGTTGCGCTCCTCCAGTTCCCAGATGACGGCCTCCCTCTCTGTGTAAAGGCAGGACGAGAGGAGGGGAGGGCGAGATGGGTTAAACCCGCGTCCGTGTGGGAGGTGGAAACACTGGATACCGTGCACACCCATCTGAAGGCTGAACAGCCACTTGTCCACTATGTGTGGCCGGTGCTTCTCTTAATATTCAACATTTGGACAACAAATGTTTATTACACTAATTCACACGAAAAACCTGTGTCCAAGTGAGAAATGCTTCTATTCTACACAGAAGAGTACAGTTGCACCTTCTGTTCCACCTGAGCATCCACTGTCCCCACCGGCTGGGTTTTACCAAGGCAGCCTTACCTCTGATGAGGTTCTGCTTCTTGTCAAGGCACCGCATCTCCGTCTCGCAGGTCTCCCACTTGTTTATTCTGATGATCTGCCTCAGCGTGGCATCGAGGTGGTTCTTCTGCTTCTCCAAGAACTTCTGCTCCTGATGGACAGAAGGTCAGTGTCACAACCGAATGCAACACAAGACAGGGCATGCAGAAATTTCTTGAAGAAACAAAGACTAAGGGCAGCTTTTTAGTGTATCACTAAAATCATATCTCACACACACACACACACACACACACACACACACACACGCAAACCTCTGTTTCTTTCATCTGTTGGAATGAGTTCATCTTCTGCTTCATGGATTCTTTTCGTTGGTTTCTAGGCAGCTTCTCCACATCATGCTTTACCTGTAAATGTTTTTGTTGACAGGTTTGGACAGGTTTTTCTCTAACATCTTACAGACATGTTTTATTCATCACAGCATTTGTACAATACACTAGTGTCCTTTGGCACGAGTTACAAAGACAAGCTAAACCCCAAACTGTGCCTAAGCCCCACCTCCTTCTTCCTTTGCTTCATTTGCTCTTGGAACTTGCTGAACTCCTTCTCCTGCTCGGCACGGATGCGCTTGGTCTCATCCCGCAGGTGCACTGCATGGTCAGTTTCCATCTTCTCGATGGTCTGCTTCTGGAGCTTCTCCAGGTTCTCCAGTTCTGTTTCATAGTACTTCTTCTTGACCTGGGAACGCAGAATTAAGGACTGTGCATCAGGTCTCTATTCCTGTTGGAAAATTGCCTTATACGCTGTGTTCACGTGTCGAAATGTATGTGTTTGGATGCAAAACAAAATGAAAACCGGGCCGTTTGGACCATAGTTCCCAAAGTGTCTTCACACCCTTCTTTACATGCTAGACTGTCTGCCACTGGCTCTGGGAAGAAGGGTCCAGAAATGTGTCATCAAGAGTTAAGCAGCATCTGATGATGTCTGTAATTCCAGCCACGTTGTGAGTGAAAAGGCTGTTTGGACAGGTAAGTTGGGGAGAAAGAGAGATGTTGTTCTGTTGAGCTAATCCCCCTGTGGGGGGGGGGGGGGGGAGGGGGGGGNTGAAAAGGCTGTTTGGACAGGTAAGTTGGGGAGAAAGAGAGATGTTGTTCTGGTGAGCTAATCCCCCTGGGGGGGGGGGGGGGGCAGGGAGGGACTCACATGCATCTCCTGGTCAAAGTGACGCTGCATTTGCTCCCTCTGCAAGGCCAACTTCGAGTTGAGCAGGGCCTGGGCACGCTGTTCCTCCTTCTGCAGGAGACGCAGCTCCCGCAACTCCTGGCGCCTGCGTGCGCACGCGCGCACACACACACACACACACACACACACACACACACACACACACACACACACACACACACACAGCATACCAATTAGAATTAAATGAATCTCTGGTTTCAAATCTATAACATTACTATTGCTTTATTTAGCTCACGCTTCCCTGAGATTAGTACTCTAAGTTACACTGTTCATCAAGTAAATAAGCAAAAAAGTTAACAAAAAAAAAAATGTATTCAGCCACAGGTCCTTCGTCTAAAATTATACATCATCAAGACCTGAAAACATTCAGTAATAAAGGAAATCAGGATGGGGGGGGGGGCTAAATACTCTTTCTTGATGCTGTACTAACATGTATCTACCCAAATACAGAGCTGGATAACTTTTACTGGAGACATTCGGGGTAACGGTACCGTGATCCAAGGTGCTACAGTGGGAACTATTTGCTCACCAGGTCATGGTTCTGGCCACTTCACTACATGCTACCCTACATTTATTATCTTTGTCTTAGAAATTGGAATGCGTTTAACACCTGAAGATCAAATGTAAATTCACACATCTGAGATGAGGGACTGAGAAATAGACGCATTTTATTATTTATCAGTAATTCTGTTGGGAGCGCAGTACCCTACTGCCAACACTAGATGGCAGCAAACAAACACTTGGCAGCACATCCTCCTTCGACGACCCGTCAAAACCAGTACGTCCAGCAAACAACTGACTATGAACATTTATTATAAACAGTGGACGCATAATAAGGTAGTTGCTAAACAAGTGATGGCATAATAAAACAGCAAGACGGCAGCTTTTTAAAGTCACTCATTTCATGTGACAAAGGTTCGGGAGATTAACGTTCCCAAAAGTAATACTACAGGAGCTATTTTAGGCATTTCCTTAAAATGCCAAGTTTGGAAAGTAAAAAGCCTTACAAGTTTTATAAAGTTGCCTCTCACATGCATTTTGGATTAAATGCAGACAACTGACACCTTAATCCTTTGATCTAAAAGGAAACGTTTCCAGTGCACAAAGAAGCGGCAGGTCTCAGCACCGCGCTGAAACAACCAGAACTTCAAGGGTGTTGTGTGATTCAGAGTGTTTTCCAGGAAATATTTCCACTTGCCTGAGAAATCTCATCTCCTCATCTTTCTTCTCATCATCACGGATGATCTTGGATGTGGTCACGCTGACCTCCACGCCATCCACAATGAACTTCCTGGTGCGTTTCAGCGTCCTGCTGGAGAACCGGTCCTGGGGGAGAAGCGGGTGCAAATGTGTCACTTGGGGTCAGTGGTGGGCACCGATGAAGAGACGTCAAGCCCTTCAGAACCTGCCGCTTCGACCAGGATGGCTACACCAGAGTGGTCTGCTGCTTTAGCGAAGCCCCTCACGGTAGCAGCCATGTGCCCCCCCCCCCCAGTGAACACCCCACAGTTGTCAGCCCTTCACTGAACCAGGCCAAAGAGTTTTGCTCGTACGTGAAACAAGGCATGGAGCAGAAGGCACCATTTTACAAAAGTGTGTCATACAGCGGCTTCTAAACGTGGGGGGGGGGGGACAAAAAAGTAAAACCAAGCAAAAGTGGCAAGTGCTAGTAGAGCCACCAGCAGCTGAGTAAACACGCTTGCCAGAGAAGGTACTGGAAGCAAACATTTCCTGAGAGCCACTCTCCCCCATACTGGAGGCCCTCATGGACAGAAACGCTGTGTGTGCGAATGGACGCGCTGTGTCGCTCCTGCATTTGTCCCTCTGTCTGCTATGTGTGTTACGTCTTCTAACAGGCACATCACGTTCACAAAGAAACGCCTGTGTTTAAAGACTCAAAAGCTCCCGGCGCCCACGTGCGTTTCAAGTTGCCTTTACTTCGAGTCGACTCTCAGCTGCCAGACGATTGTTCTCAAATTCCTTTAAACAAAATGGCAGACGTGAGCTGTACGTTCCAAACGCAACTCCCAGAATGACACCGCACCAGTGACCAGAAGCATTCGAGGACAAAGCCTGTATACAGTATCGTCAACAATGCTCAATGGAGGTCAAGACAACGACCCAGAGGCTGTGGATGAATGGCGAACAGTATATTAACTCAAACAGGTCATTGTGCTTTCAAAACGGGGGCATAATGCGTCCCCGGAACTCTACACTCTTCAGACTGCTGTGTGTGTGTGTGTGTGTGTGTACTGTAAGCAGGTCGGTCCAAAGCCGTAGTTCCCGTCTTGGGGGGCTACGCCCAGGACAGCCTGTTTCTGCTCTGCTGCTCAACTACATCAAACATGCTTTCTGACACAGGGGCGTTTTTGTGGGGCCTTGCCGGTTGCCTGCAGCTCACAGTGCTGCTTTATTCATCCACCTCTGCGCCATTTTTTCCGACGGGCTCTAAATGAGGTGCCTTTCGTACCACGGACCCGCCCGGCGCCGGGCCTACAGCGCGGCCACCGGCCCGGGGCACCTGGGTAACTGAGATGCGTGTACAAAGCGCCTCTTTGAAACGTAGGCATCGGTGTGGTCAGTCAGGTCTTACAGCTTTCTCAACAACTAGCAACAGCGATACCATCTATTTAGGCAAACCGGGGATTCATTGGATTGATTTAAACAAGGCTTAAACTGAGGTAAAATGAAAACCACCTCACACCACAGTCCACCAGAAATGAGAAAAACCATAAGCTGTTATTTCACTGTTGCTTAGGTAACTTATAGATGTTTATGGATATTTTATAGGAGTAATATTGGGATTATAAAATAGTAGGAGTAATATTTCACTTTTCGCTTAAGAGTTCAATAGCCAGCGCTATGTTGGATTTCAGCTGGCAGCTATCGGGCCACAAGTACGTAACCGGCACACCACCTACTGACCTGTGAAATGACAGCAACGTGCGACTTGGACTCACTTTGATGGAGATGGAGCCGGTCTCCTTGTTAACGGACAGGTCTCCGGAGAGGTTGAGGCTGAGGTCCATGCTTTCTGAGGCCGAGGTGCTGCCCGTGTCAGAGTAGCGCTTAGAGCTGTGGCTGCTGTTGCGATGGGAGAGGCTCTCGGGGTGCTCCGTGGGCACTTCTCCCAGCGAGGAACGCTCACTCAGTCTTCTCTTTGGGCCTCCGTTGAGGTCACTCAGCAGCTGAAGAGCAGGGGATGGAGCCGCAACTGAGTGGGAGCGCTGTGGCTTCCCCAGCGAGGGCGGGAGCTCTGCCTCAGGTGTGGATGGAACCTTGCCCTCATCCGATGTGGGCGTGCTTTTTCCATCCTCGATCCCCGAGTCGGAGCTGGAGGCTTTTGGGCTCGAGTCGCCCTCGGCCTTGTCAGCGTCGCCCATCGCAATGCCTTCGTCTGGGAGACCGTCGTTCAGCTTGTTGGAAAAGTTGGCGACCGGGCTCTCCGCCGAACCCTTTGACCCCACCAGTGGGTTGCTGGAGACCAAACCAGCAGGATGTTCGCCTTCCAGACTGGTCTGACTGGTTTCCGAGGGATCTTTGCACGGATGCTGGAGACAGACAGACAAATACTTCGGTGAGGTGTTCACACTGGATTTACGGCAGTATCAGTAGCCGCTTCATCTGCTTGTCTTTCACAAGCCCTCACAGGTGACAAGTTTCAAATCTGCTAAGGGGGCGATCTATTCAAAAAGCCATGAAAAGAACTCTTCGCAGCTCCCGAGACTTGTCTGTACAAAGACCAGGCAACATCACAGCGGGCGGAAGCTGGAGGACCAGTAGGTGTCCGTTCCAAAGTTCTTTGGGCTCCACCACGTGTGGCCAAGCCTGACCGTCATGAGGAATGTGACCGTGCGAGTTGTCAGCTTTGCCTTCTCTCTGCACCTGGACAAAGACTCTTTGAAATGTCAGTTCCCCTCAAGGGAGCCCAGGGACCAAACAAACAGGGCGCTCAGCCGTTTTCACACCTCAATGAGTTTCACCGATCAGCACTAAGATGCTTTCTGCTTAACAGCAAAAAGAAACAGCAGCACAAGGAGCCGAGACTATCCGAAACCAGAAATCAACTAAGGTATTTTATAACGTGGTACCAGCACCCCTTTGTCCACACAAAGCACTTCTAGTCAGGGGCGACTCGGGTGCAGAATGCATCTCTCCGGTGCGACTCTGGCTGGCAGAAATACACCCCCTGGAGAGCGGGCGCCAAGTATCTCCATCAGCACAGAGCAGAAGTGAATAGTGCTGAAGTCAGAACGTGTGAGCTCAGCTCTAGGAGGAACACTGCGCTGTCAGCTGACCTGGCCCATCCACTGCGGCCCGAACACGTCGCAGAAACTCCTACTTGCAGCACGTAGCTCACTCCTTTCCTGTTTCATTGGAGGGAGAAAATCATTCTGAAACAGATGGACCGCATTTCTCAAGCACTTTGGTTTGGGATTTTTTTCTGTCTTCCGAAAGCTACGCAACATACAAACTAATGCTGTTTCTTACCAATTATTCAAATATATAGTTTCTCAAAATTACAGATGATAACCTTCATGGCGATTAAGCAAGCATCAAAGCGTCGCCTTCCAACACCTGAATACTCTGATGCATTCTGGGAAGTAGTTCACACACTGGCTGAGAAAACACATACACATAGGTCACGTAGGTTATCTGCCCATTAGGTTTATCAGATGTAATGGCAGCGTGTTTTACACTAAAGCCTGAGGCCTAGCACCTTCTCAGCGCGGCGTTCGTCTTTCCGCAGAATGTGGAAATTTGGAGGGCGGAGGTGTGAGAACACGAGTTCGGTTAGTCTGAGTGTTGTGGAATCCATCCCATGATGCACACACACAGTACTGTGCAAAAGTCTTAGGCATGCAACATCAGGGAGGTTTCTGGTTGGTCCCAAATTCATTCTGCAGCCTGAGAATGACCTCAAACCCCCAATCTCAGTCATACACAACTATGTTAAGCAAAAAGAAGGAATCCTGCGACAGATGGTCTGGTCCCCACAGAGCCCTCATCTCAACATGATCGAGTCAGTCTGGGAGGACATGCAGAGACAGTTAAAGTGTGCAGAAGAACTGTGGCCAGCTCCTCAAAATGTTTGGAAGAACCTACCAACCTCTACCTTAAACTGCATGCAAGTTTGCATAAGAGAATTGATGGTGTTTTAAAGGCAAAGGGTGGTCCCACCAAATATTGATCTGACTGAGGTTTTTTTTGTCTGCTGCACTTTTTAGAAGGTTTATTGGTTAATAAGTGTTCATGGCATTATTTCTGGAACCATCCTCGCTTTACAGCATTTTTCCCACAGGTGCCTAAGACTTTTGCACTGTATTGTACATGCTGCACAGAAAAACATACTGGCCACAATGAAGCACAAAATGACGGTGACACATGCAGCTGTTCACCACAGCCTGCCATGAACTTCCCCCTGCAGACTCCGGAAGTAAGTGTCTGAACAAGACACAGTGAAAGGTCCCAACCGCGCCATTTCTGGCATTTTTTTCCTCCGTTTCAGACATACAAAAACTATTTCAGAACAACACAGTACTGTACATATTGAAGTTAAGAAAATGAGTGACTAAAAGCAACAAAAAAAATAGCAAATACAAGTCCCTCTCGTATTTTGTTTGACAAGTTGTTCCCAGGGGATTTCGTGGAGATGTTGCATTCTGCTCCATTCTGACAGTCAGTTGCGCTGGGGGGGGGGGGGGGGGNGGGGGGGGGGGGGGAGGGGGGGGGGGGGGGGGGGGGGGGGGGGGGGGGGGGGGGGGGGGGGGGGGGGTGTCACAGTGAGACAGCAAAGACACCACACAGGACACTACTTACAGATGCAATTTCTGGCGTCTCGTCCTCCTCGCCTTCCTCCCTGTTGTCCTCAAACTCCTCCATGACTTCAGCCTTTGCCTCGGCGACCAGTTCGCGCACAGGCCGGTTGGTCTTCACCTCTGAAACGAAGGGGTGCTGGGGAAAGGGGGGAGGCAGACAGTTTAGGACAAAAAGACTAAGAAAGGTAAAGCAGAGGCACTCTTCTCTGTTGGTGATGAAGCATCACCTGTTCCCTAAGGCAAGGTGCACTTCCACAAGCCTCAGCCCACCAGTGGCCCTCAGTGCCACAGTAAGGAGCTCACCTGCAACAATGCATTAGACCCCTCCAAAAACAGCAGTTACGACTGACAGGGCAAATGGGGAGAAGCACACTGCTCGGTTAGAGCCGGTGGATCCGTGGTGAGATATCACCGGGGTGTTCAGTTATTCGGGAGATTTGCACTATCGATTATTTCATTGTCAGCCGGCAGAGGTGATACTTCTGGAGGCAAATCAAGCGAAAAGCAAACCACTCGGGTTCATCGGTATGGACAATATTGGCAGGACGTTTTCACTTCTCAAAAAACTCATATTAACAGGCAAATATTACAACACGCTTGTGCGAATGAGCAGGAGTTATAACTTCATAATTATATAACCCACAAAAACACGGAACCGTTTCTGTAGGCAAGGCGTTCAGGGTTCCTCTCACTGAAAGAAATCTATATTTAATTTCAGTAATTTGCCGACTTTCCCATAAAAGGCCAAGCAAAAAAAAAAAAAAAGCTAACCATACACTGAGCAGAACTGGGCGATTTAAGATGAAACCTTATCTCGGCCATTCAGGTCTCTCGGGGCAACAGAGCTCCGCTCCTCTCTGCACAGGGTACCACAGCCTGATGTAGCATACAGCAGTTTCCTCCAGGAAATCCGGTTGGACCCCACCCAGCACTCTCACAGGGTTTCCCTTGTTAGATCTCTCTGCAACTTCAGTGGAACTGGAGTCTCTGTAAGACGGTTAAACACCAGCGGCTTATTCCCACCCTCGCGAAGCACGGTGAAAGAGGGCGCGATTCTAAACCCGTGGGTCGTGCAGCGAGCGCTGGTTGTACAGCGTGGCTGCTGAGCAACACCTGCGGACAGGTTCACTTGCTGCATCCCACGAGTTGCTTTTTTACTGTCGCTCACACGCAGGAAAGCATGACAAGAGTTACATTAAAACACACGCTGAGCACGTGGAGCTTGGCTACAGACAAACATCCCCTGGGTGGGACAGACTGTGTAGGAAAAGCAAGTGGCCTGCAATGCGCATCCAGAGTATACACCGGCTTACACCCCCACGTAGGTGTTAGAGAGGCAAAACGGTCCAGAAATTTCCTGCTGCACAGGGTCGGCTTTTCTCAGTTTTGCCGGAACCGAGGACTGAGGCAAATGCTGGAAAGACGATGCTCTCAGACAAACGTTCGGCCATTAAGTCTGAAGACAGCCTTGTTCATTTCATCCGTGATGTTTATATAGCACCGTGGCTTCACGGTGCATATACTACAGCTGGCAAGCGACGGCGATGACATCACTGACGGAGATTCGCATCATTTAAGAGCCTGTCACCAATGACAAATTGTACCGGTACAAGTAAAGGGACAACAAGTTGTCAAAACAAAACACTCCCTAATCCCACAAAGGACATCATCATCCAAAATTGTAATTTGTCAAACAACTAGAATATAAATTAGCAATTTTTAGAAACGTCTTTTTCTTTAATTACAACGTTTAATACAACATCTTATATTTAGCTAGACTGGTAGTTTAATACTGTTTATAAAGCCACAGTGCTTCTCCCCTATTTTTTCCTGTCTCATATCCCCAGACTAATCGATGTATAAATGAGCAGAAAGGTAACTAAGACAGACACTACTGTCAAGGAATGATTCGCAATAGCTGGATGCACATAGACGGAGCAGGAATAGGTGCCGATCGCTGCCTTACCTCAAGAAGTTGAGCTGCACTTGGTCGGCTCTCGGGATTCTTATCTAAAGCCCTTTTCAGGAAATCCTTAAATTCCTGTGACCTTAAACACACAATTGTGGCACATTCATAAATGTGGAAAATGCAATATTTGCCAACATTTATTAATGACATGTTATAAAAAGAACAAACTGAGGAACCTAGAACCATTATGCATAGTAATGCTTCTTTTTAATATATTACACGCAGCCTTCTTTCATCGGTTTTGAGTAACGCAATCTTTCTTTCCCCCCGCCACACGCCTACTGGCTGCACGATCTCCACAGTCGTTTTTGTTTCTATCCCTATATTAGCGATTTTTGTGGTTGTGACTTCTCTATTATTGTTTTGGTTCTACAAAATTATTTCTATCAAAATAAGGTATCTGCCTTTAATTTCATGGCTGTACTCCCCCACCTTCCTTTTTATGGTTTGTCTTGTTTCTTCAACTTTAAGTTCCTATGATTCTATTAATTCTCTAACCTTACTGTAGAGTTATTCTGGTTCTCTAATTTCATATTAGTTTTATTCACCATGCTTCCATGGTTACTTTTCTTCTCAAACCATACATTCCTATTTTTTTTTTTTTTTATAAAAACATCTCCGTCGTCCCCCAGCGCTCACCATTTGCCTGGCTGCTCCAGCATGGGCGGCTCGGACTTGGCGATCTTCAGCAGGACCCTCATAGGGTTGAGCTCGTGGTGCGGCGGCTCGATTTGCGCCATCTCGATCAGCGTGATGCCCAGTGACCAGATGTCTGCCTTGTAGTCGTAGGGGGCATCTTTCATGGTTTCGCACATCACCACCTCTGGAGCCATCCTAACAACCAACACGCCCGGGAAGACAAGAGATATATTCAATAACAGTCCGCGTAACTCCGAGCGCCAAACTGGGTACAGGGGTGACAGTATGTGCCTGCAAGTTGTGTGCAGCAGCTGACAGAGTGCGTACCAAAAATGGAGTATCTCGCTACATGTAACGGCACAAGGTAGCGGAACTGGTGCAGGAGCTCGAGAGCTCCAGGTGAGAGTTTACAGTCCTTAGCTAAGGTGTGTCAGTATAATGGGTACAGCTCTTATCAGTTAACAATACGTACTACATTTTCTGCCAATTAATATTAGAAGAACAATTAAACATCTTGAGAAAAACACACACTAAGCAAATAAACTGCTGATATGATCACCTCTTTATCACATCTGACATGGATATTAGTTAAACTTGAAGCCAGGAGAATTTCTGTGGCCAATGATTAACCCGCCTAAAGATTTACACACATCAGGGCACAATGTCCAGTAATACATCAGTTAAACACACCACTGTTAAGCAGTTAAAATAGGAGGATAGCACTGTTTGCACACGCTAAAGATTCACTGGGCAGATACAGGAGCATAAACAAAAATCTACTTGAGAGGGGAAAAATTCAATTTAGTTTGTCAAAATGAAGGAATAAGACAGGCGCGACACACGGTGAACTGGAAGTTGGACGCGAGGTGAAATACAAAAGGAAACAACTCACGTTTATCAGCACGTCCAAACAAAACATCCATACAATTTCACTCACCAGTACGGAGTACCTATAAAGGAATCTCTTCTTTGCAGGGTTTTGGTATTTTTTGCCGATACCCCAAAATCCGCTAAAAGGACAAAAAAAAAAAAAACAAAAAAAAAAACAAAAAAATTTTTAAAAAAGTGAACAATCTTTTCCCATCTCTATCCAATTCTCTCGTGTACATTACTTTATACCACCATAATTTACTTGCATTGGCACAACAGTCATGACAGCGATAAGGGATGAGTCCAACTAGTATTATACAGTTGGCTCTCAACTTCTTGTTTTCTCCATGTTTCGCACATATGGAGCAGCTGACATTTAAAAACAGCATACTGAAGGTAACAACTGATCCTCAGAACATCTATGAAACGGCGATGTGGACACCCCCCCCATAGATGATACATTACTTCCACGATCAGGTAGCTCCTAGCTGGGAAGATACCAGTTATAATATATGCAGGATAACCATGCTTGACATCAGTTCCACGAGCTTTTGCTGAAAGTTTTGTGCCATTGTTCCAAGCTAATCTCACCCAGATCACGGTAATCTTCGTGTGTTCACCCTCAGCTCCACTGCACAACTGCTTACTCTCTCTTCTGGCTCCTGGCAGACCTGACATTCTGAGACACTTGTGCTGCATGCAACGCAACGCGGTTTGTTAAGTGGCAGTTTAGAACGAAGCAAATAAAAAGACCCATAAACTCAGGCGTTTATCTGAGAGGCTGAGGAATGTGCTCAGGTTGGACAGGACCATCTAAATAAGTCAGACACCATAAAACATCCTGAAGAAAAGGGAGGGTCACATGGTAACACCAGAGAATTCCCCCACACCTTGTTTGAAATGGTTTCAAGATGCCTTGGGAGACTACGTGCGTTTGTACGTGTTTGTGTCTCTGTCTGCATTTAACTGTGTCTGTTGTTCCCTTGATGGGTCTCCTTTAAAAAAAAAAAAAAAAAAAAAAAAAAAAAAAAAAAAAAAAAAAAAAAAAAATAAAAAAAAAAAAAAAAAAAAAA
>UFQX01001821.1:14082-46929 GCA_900497675.1 Arapaima gigas
TGGGTCTCCTTTAAAAAAAAAAAAAAAAAAAAAAAAAAAAAAAAAAAAAAAAAAAAAAAAGGATTTTTCTGTATAAATAAGATGATCGTTCAATTTAACAGGTGAATCAGTAGACAGATAGTGAATAAATAAATAATAATAACGAATATAAAGGGAACTGTTTATTTTCTTTCTTCGACACTTTCCTCACTGACTTCCATTTTAAATCCTACACTAAGTCACTTACATTCATTTACACAGTTGAATTTTTTTTTTTTTTTACTGCATAAGTTCTGGGTAAGCAAAAGAGGAGGTCGGATTGAAACCCAGGTTGTTCAAGCACAAGGCAACGTCTGTGAACCACTATGACACCTGCTGCTCTTTTTCTTCTCATGTCTTAAAGTAAAGCTATAATACTATAATTCCTTCCTAAGAACAAATCAACAAAAATGACATTAAATAAATTAGCCGTCCAACCGCTGGTGCTCAGAAAATAGGTTGAACAAAGCACAGGTTTTAAGTTCTTGTCTCAGCAAGCAGAGTGGTCCGGAGGGCTAAGAACAGCTCCAGGCTGTGACTGATGAATGGCGTATGAATTTCAAAGTGTGAATTTCACATGGACACCCACCGAGCTTGATGTCCCCCTCCAAGGTGAGCAGAATGTTCCCTGCCTTGAGGTCTCGGTGGATGATCTTCTTGCTGTGCAAGTAGGCCATTGCCTCCAGTGTCTGCCAACAGATCACCTGGATCTGGGGCTCTAACAGGGGCCGGTCCAGCTCTGCAGGAAGAGATGGTTGCATCAAATATCAAAGCGTCAACGGTAGGGTAGCGTTGAAGGGTAGGCTAAGCCCCTCAATCTCTCTTAGGACCTTCTAGTTCACAAGAACCTAATATGTAGAAAGGGTGTCATCCTGGTGCCAATCATATACCTTAATATTTCACTTTAACACACTTGGGTTTTAATATATTTCTTCCTCAGGCCACTTTCATCATTGTTTATTATAATTAATCTTTATTTAGCAGAACACAAGAACTGCTCTTTGTCCAGATCAGCTGACAATGACACGCTAGTACAATAAAAAAAGTGTTTACGAACAAAGCATGCTCTGAAAGGTTTCAGTGTATGAAACAGAAACCGAAGAGACCTCCTTATCAACACTGAGCTTCCATTTTAAAGGGCAGTGGCTTTCAACAATAAGCATGGTGAAAGATGCCATCCATATTATGTTATTTACAGTAACCCTATTCTGTATTTCCCTTAAAAACCTATTTGCTTGGGAGCAAATGTTGCCAGACCGATAGCAGTTGTGCATCCAGGTATGGGGCCATGGTGAGAGATGACAACAATAAGCCTTGTTTGAGACAATAGGCATATCTACACAGGCCCCGTGTCCCCACACCAGAACGGCCAAGAGGGTTACGAAGCCACTGCTTCTTGGACGCGTTTTTCTCCTCTTCTTCGCCGTTGGTTGTTTGTCTTCCTCTGCTCTGCTGCCAGCTGGCTTATCTTCAAGAGCTAAACATCTCTGCTGCCTAAAAATTGATAATCTATACTGTGTCGCTGACCTTTCTGCTGCTTATCCCTTGGACTTTTTCGGAACTCTGTTGTCACCCTGATGGGAAGAGCACTAAATAAAAACAAGCTGAACTAAAGCACTCTGAGGATGGCTTATTTACAGTGGAATCTTCTTACCCAGCATGATGGCATCTACAGCTCCACCAGGGCAGAACTCTATCATGATCTAAAGGGAATGAGAAGAAGGTTCAAGAGACAGGAAACATTGCAACAACAAAAATCTGATCGCACAAGTTTCCATTGACATGTCATTTTAGTTCAAACCAGGCTACTGCAACAGGGCTTAACATGCTGGCCTGACAATCGGCAAAATTAAACAAAGTTTATGTAACTCCACAGGTCACACCCATGGCACGACATTAAATCACGATGAAGGTATAAGAAAACACCATTTCAATAGTCTAATACTGCCCTTCAGCAGCAGGTGCAGCACGACTACAGTTTTGGAAGCAATATTTAACCATGGGATGCATTACTGCTTCCTTTATTGTTTGTTTTAAGCACGGCGGAGTGAAGTTCACCTCAAGGAGGCCTCTTACACTGTTTCGAAATGTAACATGACACAAATAAAAAAAAATTCTCTTTTACCCTTATGATAAAATTGTTTGCTACAGACCTACAGGGAGCATTCTTTAAAAAAAAAAAAAAAAAAAAAAACCCCAAATGGCAGCACCTGACCTACTTGAGACCAACCCCGGTCCAACAGGAACCGGAATACACATGCTTACTTGTGCTCCGTGTGAAAAGGCCCGAGACGACAAAATGCCAGAGTGCACGCTTGGAACTGAAGACTGGAGAGGAGACGTGAGACTCTGGCACAAGTAGCTCTCATGGAAAAGCACTCCCGTATAAAAGGAGCACTTAAAATGTCAGTGCCTGACTTTAGTCACTACAGACAGCTTCAGCGAAAACAAAAACTTCTTGTCTCACTGTCACTTGCGTGATACACGTAGTATTGTTAAATGACAACAAATGATGTAGCGCGCATTATAATCTTTGCCAAAAATGTCCAAAGAACACAAATGAGGCCGCACTACACAAAAACAACCCTTAAAATTCCACGATAGTCGAAGCAAAAGATTTTTGGTCTTTATTTTGTCCTCGGTTTCCCTTATGCTTGAGCTTTGGCCACAACCACACCTTTACAGCCACTGTCAGCTTACATCCTGTCACCACACACAAATTAAGTCTAGTGTGGTGACATATAATACTTTTTTTTTTTTTTTTTTTAAATGATGCAGGGTTATGAAAGAAAGCAAACATCACGCTACTAAAGAAGTGCTTCACTAGAAGTTATGTGGAAAGAGTCCAAAGAGGCCTGATGAATGGCTGCATACCTGCTTTATGATGTCGAACTTGCATAACCCGAATGGCAAATGCAGCAGAATGTCCCCCAACAGACTCTCGCCGCTGAAGCGAGTCGCTCTGTGGTGGCAACCGTCAGCTATTTCAGGGCCGGAGCCGATTAGGTTTTGATGAGGCCAAACAACGCGCAGATCTCACAGGGGTTCATTATTTCAGCTCCATCCACCTTTTTTTTTTTTTTTTTTTTTTTTTTTTTTTTTTTTTTTTTTTATCAATTTGAGTGTGACTGTTTTANTTTTTTTTTTTTTTTTTTTTTTTTTTTTTTTTTTTTTTATAGAGCGCTTTCTCTCACCCAGTGACTCAGAGAACGAGCACAAAGGTTCGAGGGATTCGTCCTGACCGTGCTGCACTTGGCACGGCTTCTGCGCTCACACCCTTGTGAAACTTCTAACACAGCAAACACTGATGGGCCCTGTTTCCCAACAAGATCACCTTCATTCAAGTATTGCTACCATTTTCCTTAAAAATGATTCAACAAACTTTGCACGGCTAGATTTTTTTTTCTCTCCTGAGGAACTGGAGTGGTACCTTTCTCAACATTACTGTATAAAACAACAGGGCCAACCGAGGGTGGAAAAACAGGGACATTTAAGACAGCTAATGTAAAAATTCATGACAGACCCAATGTTAGGCCACATATCACAAACAGGTGCAAGTGAAACTATAACTGACAAGCTTACCGAAACGTGTAAATCAAAAGTAAGATACAGCTGGGCTACTCGTATGGGACAAACGGGACAGAAAAGTTAAAGCAAAGGAGGCCACAGGTCTCCTACATTCTGGGAACTGCTGCAGGAGGCCTGGGAACACACTTCAGCTCATCTCTTCATCAAACTTGTTCACCAAATACCTTAAGTGTAAAAACTAGTTTCCACCCAGTGCACTCAAACTTTTGACTGCCACCACACGTACCGATCGCCCAATTATCGCAAAACCATACCAAAACACAAACGTTTTTTTGCTTAGACGCTGAAAACCTCTAAGGCACCTCAGCAAAGTACAACCATGAAGATTTTGCAAGTCAGGAACAACGACTCATGCCTATATGTATTCTTTTTTTTCCCCCGGAAATTCCTAGAATACTCAACATCCCAATCATCATTGGACTCGGGTGAGAAGAGGCAGTTTGTCAGGTCTGTCTGCGTGCCCAGGTGGAGCCATGAAAGTATCATTGTTCTCCATTGTTTACTTCTGTGGCATCTAAAAGCAGCCGTTCTGCTGAGCGGTGGAAGGCAACACTGTACACACAGGTCTCACGCTGTTTAATACACCTACTGGACCCACTTTCTCCTAATAAATCTTGAGGATGAACTACAAACCAGTTTAAACAAAATAATTTAAACTGGTGTCCATTTTAGAATATATAGCATTAAAGAACATCCATTCTTTCTTCCTTAAACACTGTTAGTCACTATATTGAAAATTAATTTCTTACATTAAATTGAAAATATGCTAAATAATTTTAGGCATATTGTAGACCTCCATTAATTCCTTTTAGGTCCATGTTTGGGTGTTATTTCATTTAAAAGGTCAGTTTAGAAGTTTTTTCCCTGGGCTTGTTTAGCACTTCAGGCATCTGCATGGTTGCTAAACATCTTGTTTGTTTTGATACTCAAAACTCAAGCATCTCGTAGCCACAAACAAACCAGCCAAGACCACAGAGGTACCACTGCCCAACAGCCTCCTTTTAGCAGTACTGATGCCCCCCCCCATTTAATGGAATTCAGATGGGGAAATATTTACCTCACCTAACCATAATATAATCTAGGTCATAACTAGCTAACCAGTCGCAGCTAAAATGGTTTTTTTAAGAATTTCAAAAGCAAAATTACAGTTAACAGTAGTTGCTCATGCTCTCAGATTTGTTCCAACCACTGGAAAAACACCTGCAAACCCCACAGTCTATTCAGGAAAAATGCAGTTGCTAACCAAGGCACCAAATCAATAATAATAATAATAATAATAATAATAATAATAATAATAATATTTAGTTAGAGGGAGAAAAAACCAAATCAGCAACATATGTGAGTTTGGTGGATTGTGTGATCACCCTTCAAAGGCCTTTGTTCTACCTGGATGAAGGTGCGTCAATAATTCACAAGGGGGGGGAAAAAAAAAAAAAAAAAAATCATAAAGAATAAACTCTGCTTTTGCAGGTTCATGTATGGGGACAACAGTATTACAAATAAGACCCTTCACAATTCTGTACTAATAAAAAAGGTATGATGCATTTCTCTTCAAGAGGGGAAAAAAAAAAAAAAAAAAACAATCACATTAAATGTATGAAAGTCGTGTTCAGCAACACCATCGAGTTCCCCTTGCTGGCTGACAGACAGAATGACCACAGAACCTTATTTGCTCATTATTTATTCATTAATTGTTTCTTCCATCCAGCAGATGGTCAACAAGTGTCTCCTTTGATACCCAAGTCAGCGTTTGAGATCAGAACCAGACTCAAAATGCAGTTCTGTCTTCCATGACCACCCCATGTCTGAAGCACTCAGGCAAAATCAATTAAAATTTAAATAAAACACAGAGAGTGAGGTGTAAAAGACGAGTTCAGCGAAGAGACAGCAACCTTTAGTCAACCGGGACACAGGTGGACAACGTGAGCAAGTCGGGAGGTGTGAAGAAGACATCTGGTAACCAAGCCTAACCGGTAACTTATTTTCAATCACTTACTATACCTTTAAACCCCTCTTTGTGCAGGACAGGGAACAGGACGATGGAGACTAGAAGCTGATCTCAAGTCCACGGCAAAAAATCGGCCTGCTACGCCATCTTTCTCCACCCACTCCTTTATTGCCCAAAGCTGGGTTGTGGAACTAATACAGTATGAGGACCATCGGCTGTATCCAACCATCAGCCGATTACTTCTCGTCAGAATTATAATTTTAAGTAATTTTGACTTGCAAGTCGGGTGGTTTATGATGTTTTCCAACGTGAGCTTCATGGGGAATACCTGTTGGCCTTAGGTACTGGTTTCATTTTGTTACGTGAATGGCACAGTCGCTGAAAAACAAAAAACATTCTCAGCGTTCAGTCACTTAAGCATCAGTGAAAGTGCTGTACTGCGTATGAGAAAGTATAAAAGTAAGCATTTTCTCAGCTAACAGGTGCAGCCGAGTACAGCGGTACAACGCTGCATGCTCCTTCCCAGCCGGCAGTACAATACGCTCCATATCACTGTGGTACCGCAGAGAGATTCCGTCACGAACTGCATCGTCGCGACGGCTCCAAACCGTTTTTCCTTATTGATTTTTATGCCAGATAAGGACTTAAATAAGTATGAACAAAACGTCTGGCGAGAGAGCTGGAGTGATCATAAATGATTTACTTTTTCAAAGTCCCCTCAAAAAAAAGCTGAAGCTTTTGCAACATTCATAACCAACAAAACAGCTGTTCAAAACGTCCAAAAGGCACGACGCACTACAACTGGAAAAGTCCTTTTAATGATGCAACACGAACGGTGCGGCCACACTGGAACAGACCCGTGTCACACCGTGGGCAGTGCTGGACAAATACGTCACCCCTGCCGCAGACTGAAAGAGCTTCTGACCTTTGCCGACCAGGCTAGCAGGAACCTGAAAGAGCTGCTCAACGTGGGCGTCTTTGCCTTGTTTTCAGAGGCGAGGACCTCCTCAGACATCCCACTGGGTATACTGTGTAAACAGGCTCTGCATCCATTCATTCGGCAAGTTTCTCCTTTGTGTTTGTGTTTGATTTATGCACACCCACAACACAGAATCTCCACATATAAATGACGTCACTATATTCTCTAAGTGAAGCTGCGCCTCAAAATATTATGAAAGTCCAACGTCCAGTGAAGTGAAAAAACTTATAGGTCCAAGGGGGAACTACGAAAGCTGTATATACCAAAACGCTTTATGGAGATGGCTGGTTTGAAAATCGGAACGCAGTGTAAACAAACTGCTTTTTATCCATGCACAAAGAAATTTACCTTTCATGTTCTGGAATTTCAGCGATGACTAGCAGGGCCCAAAAAAGCCCTATGCTTTACAGAGAGAACAAAATTAACCAGAAACATACTATTTCAGTCCAGAAACAAAATAGACGGGGACCTTACATGACCCCGCCTCTCCCTGTGCGAAAGTGAGTACATTACACAAACTTGAATGGGCATGGAGGGTGATATGTAGCTCCATTCCTAACAGATTATTTGATATGATGATATAACAACCTGCAGATGTACATCACTGAAAAACCGATTAATCCGATTTTCTGGTTCATAACAAACAGACAAACTTATTGCACACAAAGTATAGCGCCTCCGTTCACGAAGTTTAGCTCACGGAAGCTTTGATTTAAGCAAGGCGCTATGAATGAACCGTGCAATAATATTTTAAAAACGGTCACATAACACGAGAACTTGTAACGTACCAAACAACATTCAGGTTCTCTGAGGTGGAGAGACATTACAAGTCCTCATTGTACCGTGATGCTGGCGATGTCAAATCGAAACCTACGCCCGTGTGAACAAGGCCGGGTTCTGAGGATTATACATTGTCCATTGTTAAACCAGCCTATCATTTATCGGTGTTGTTCGGCAGTGAAATATCTGAGATAGAAATAATCATCAGTATGCCAGAAATGTAAACTTGCAAATCTTTCTGAACCTGCCCCCCTGCAGCTTTTCATCTCACACAGCTGAAAGAAAACAGGGCTGAATAAAACAGATCCAATATGATACCGCTGCTGTATTTTAATAGCGATAAAATATTTTACATTTTCGTGCCCTGATGTCTGCAATTACCAACTTTAAGTCTAACATAGTTGTGTGATACTCAAAAAACTGCTGTCCCAAATGTAATAAATCTGCTGACTGTATATCATCTCGAAGGTGGGTCTCAAACGGCACTATTCAGTGATAAAAAACATATGCAAAAGTGTCTAGATTATATTTTGATATTTCGGACACGGCACTGTTATAAATAACCATTGGGAAGAAGAGCGTTTTTTGCTTGATTTAAAACAATCGTTCTACACAGGTCACAGAATTAACCGTGGCCTCATAACCCAGACGTTTCTGGCTTAAGCTGTTCCGTACAGCATGCAATGTCTTAATGGAAAGTTCTTGATGTGTCACAGAGAAAATGAGCGCATTTATGGGTGAAGCAGCGCATGTTGTTTCTGCACACTGAGCCTCTCTTGCACACATTCATGAATGGCAGCCTGTTGAGCAAGTCAGCAAGCTTTTTTGTTTCAAGTATAAAAAATGTGGGACTGTACAGGGTATCTAGTCTTTGCCTGGTAGAGTTCAGACAATGGAAAAAACATGATCTGGATGAAGGGTCACCAAAGCATTTGGTACTCTGTGAGACTAGAAGTCTTGAGCAAAGGAGGAGACAAAGTTTCATTTTTGCAGTTCTGATTGTTCTGGTATTTTGGGAGATAGAACAGTCTTATTAAACACCAAACGTTGGCTATGGTAGTGAAGCACATGTCCACTGAAGGCTGACTATTCTCACAGTTCAACCACAGACTAGATGTTCTCAACACAGCTTTAAGACTGCAGATGTCAGAGCCTGAGGCCCTGGCTGCACTGATGGTAGCTCACCCACAGCTTGCTGTCATAGTAGAAGGCATCCAGCAGTTTGACAATGTAGCGATGGTCGCATGATGCCAAGATGTCTATCTCCACCATGTAGTCCTCCAGCTCTTCTTCACTCTTGGTCTCAATCACCTTTGCAGCAGCCAGAATACCCGTCTCCCTGTTCTTCGCCTGAAACACAGGTCACAAACAACACTTAAACCTTTCTTCTCATGGCAGAGGAATGAGGAGGTAGCAAGAGCAGAGAATGAAGAGTGAATGAGGGAGGGTGTGTTTTGAATCACCCTCAACACTCTCGGTACCGATCCAGATCGTCACCTGAGATCTTCAGTTCTTAACAGATACATTAAATGAACATGGCACGTCAAAATGAGACATCCACTTCCTCACAAAACCCCCTAAAGAACACATTTCTTCGTATTGCAGCCCAACCTCATTGTTGTTTAGTGCTATGAATGTTGAGTGTGCCTCAGGGTGTGAACTCTCTTTAGTGCTTGGGAAGAGATGAGGTTTCCTCATCTTTTCAGCTTCTTCAGGCTAAGAATGCAGAAAGAAATGCCTACCCCCAAACAAATAATGACAACATGTCAGGACAAATGGTGACACATCACGAACGAGAACAGGCTCCACACGCAGTACTTGTTGACGACAAATACAGGACTGGTCAGAGCAAAAAGCACTGAAGGGATACAGGAGGTCAACGGTCTAAGTGAGGACACACTCCAGAACACACTTTTTTCAGCGATGCTGAAAAAAGACACACTGGGAAGGTGGGGTCCAGTTAGTGGTTAACTCAGAATTGTGACACATCCACCCTCTTTCAATACTTCTGTTTTTTTTTTGGTGGGGAGGCAGATGAGGCCTGCTATTAAAAGACAAAGAGTAATGGAAAAAATATGATGGAACAGCCTAGTGTTCCTCCAAGAATAGCTAACATACGGCTCTGACATAAGAAGGACAACAACAGCTCGCAGTCGGACGATGACCTTCTTAACACCATGACTTTAATATTAATCCAACCGCCTTTAGATGTTCTTCAGAGCTGCATTCCCAAATCACAGTGGAGACAGAAAGAAAAAAAAATGCAAAACACAAACATCTCATTAAATATGTCGCTTAAATGTATTTGAGAAGGCACAGCAGGAAAGTCCACGCCCAGTCAGAGTTGAGAAGAAAGTCCAGCTGACAAACATTTACAGCCTCCCTGAGATTTGTGAAAAACTCAAGTGGTCTTTAAAAACCTAATGACACATTCCAGGTCACATATGTCACGTGCATCTTCAGTGCTATCAGAAAAACTGATGCAGAGAATCGGTGGTGGTGGTGACAGCATGACACCAAAGTACATCCTATCCTGTCCTACAATAAAAACGATGTGTATGGAGCATTTCTACATGGGCGAGGGTCGGTGTACAAGGCCATAGTTTGTGTGAGGCTTCTGTGGGGGGGGGGGGGGGGGGGGGGGGGGGGGTGGTGGGGAGGGGGNGGGGGGGGGGGGGGGGGGGGGGGGGGGGGGGGGGGGGGGGGGGGGGGGGGGGGGGGCTGTGTGAGAGGGAGAGAGAACATGGTATCAGCTGGGCTGTGACTTCCAGCTTCCACTCAGACTAAACAGCACGGTGGGATAGAGAATTCCAGCGTCCTGTGGGACCGCCGGTGGAAAAACAATGCAGTTACACAGAAACCAGCAACTTGAACCTACACTTGTTTTTTGATGTCAAATGTGGGATCTCGTTCGCTACGGAGTAATGGGGTCTGCATCGCAAAGCTTGATGACACACCCAGAGGATCGAAACGCTCCGCAAGCTTTGCACATGCAATTGAACGCTCCCCTGTGTCCCACTCTCATATTCTCATGCCCTGCTGATGCTCGAATGTGACCCCCCCCATTCCAGCAGTAACAGCAGCCACCCTGCCCCGCCCAGAAAGACCATCTGAGACAAGTCACTAAAAAAACTGACTGTAGGGAAAGTGTCAGATGTCAGCTAACACCGACTGTTCTGCAGGACCACAGACTACAGAAGAAATAACAGCGAAATATATCTCCACATGAGAATACAGATGTCCTGGATGGCATCAAAAACTTCTCCAAAAGATCATAGCAGAAGCAGCTTAATTACTTAAACCTAAATACACAAACAGTTTTTCCTCCTCTAATCCAGTCTCAAGCAACAGCTCAAAGTGGGCCAAGAAATACCCTAAAACAATTAAACTAAAGAAAAGCCGAAGCTACGCGGGAATTTGAAACAAATCACATCAGTTGAGAGCAGAGAAAACGCACTTCCTGTTACAGGAACAGAACAAGTCCAACCAAAGGAGTTCATAACTGATGACCACGTTAACGTGGAGAACTGAGCCATTAGCATTTGAAATGGAACGAACGTGCTTGAGGTCACCGAGGAGAGAAGTTAGAGGAAATGCCACATTTACACAACTGTGAGGAACGGCAGAAGTGCAGATACTCGAGAAACCAGGGTAACAAAGGTGCTTCCACGCAACCCACTGACTGTCCCTCTGAAATTTCACCAAGCACTTCCACTCACAGCAACCCCACTGGCCAACACCCGTGATCTCTGCCACATCAACAGCAGAAGCTCAACAGGTAATGAAGTTAAAAACAGAGGGGGGTTTTGTCAGCCGCCATGTAGAGACAGGACAAACCTTAAGAGAGTTGAACGCATTACACAAGTCCCCTGCTCCTGTTCCCATGCGCTTGTGGAAGATTTCACAGTTTCAATTCCTCACCCTCACACTACTTCCAAAGTTCATTTCAGCTTTATGCAACAGGAGGCTTCTGTAGATAATCATTGTACTTTTTCTTCTTGTTAACCCCTTTGCTGGCAAGCAGGCCTTTTGCGTGGATATCACACGAAACACAACGCCCGGCACATTCGATGTGAAATCCACCAAGACATCTGACACACTGAGAGATTCTTCAGCCACAGCAGGGTCCCAGCAGGGTCCCAGCAGACAGCAGCGCACCGAGGGATGACAAACAGCACAAACTCCTGCATCCTGTCCACACCCACTGGGTGGGAAGCAGGTCTTATCACATGCTTTCAAGTGCCACTGGGACCCAGCGATTAAAGAGGCCTGCACTCCTTCACCAGGGGAATCAGGTTGCGCCGAGGCTAGAGCACCTAGCGATATGGCGTAGATTTCGCTGAGCGCGGGCAAAGATACCTACACGGCCACGTGGTGGGCTTCTCTCAACTCGTGCACCTCATACATTATTAAAACTCTCATTAGATACAAAGGCACTACGTTTGACAGATGGTAGTGCAGAAGTTAAGGAGATTGATCCCAAGGCCGTTGGTTGAAGTCCAAGGAGCAGCCATGCTGTAGTACTCACATGCGGCATAAGATGAGTTGTTGCTGCAAAATATCAAGCTGTATTTAACATACACTAAACAAAAAATTATAGGTTAATATACTGGCAGTAATGTGTAAGCATAACCATATTTTTAGAACCTGGGCTGGTGTGCTGTCCAGACTACTAAGCCGGTTCAATGGAATATTTTGAAAATAACTAAGGACTGTGGTTGTCACAGACCACTTGACACTGGAGGCATTCTAATTTAGTTCTAACCTATCCTAAATAGAGCTGCCAAACAAAAAGTAAAAGGGGCACGATGGGGCTACATTAAAGAAAAATTTAAACTCCATTTACATTGGTTAGCACAGTCTGTGGGGGGGGGGGGTCGTGCTGATGCGGCTGACAAGGCTTCAACTGTCTACCGTGAGCTACTTTGTCTAATTCCTCAACTACAGCCAAGGTGCAGCCACCAGAAACAGTTTCTGGAAGAATCAATCCTAGATCCCTATGTTTTTTCCTGACAGCACTATCAGGACAAGATGATGTTCCTGTTTTGTTGCCATTGCAGACCATCAGCGGACGCATTTACTCAACTGATCCAGGCCACATCCCAAGTTTTACTGGACCAAGCCTAGTTAAGGAACTTCATTAAGGTTCAAAAGCTGAGCCCATCCAAAGACTGGAACCAGAAACCTATAACACAATAAATAGAACGCTTTCCGGCCAAAAAAAGGGAGTGGCGCTATGAGAATCCACTGAATAGACTAGCTCTACAACCAACAATGTGGTAATGCTTGCTTTGTGGGAGGAACCTTCTGAAGGTCTGACACATAAAAACTTTAAATCTTCATTCCCTGAGAAGGTATCTACCCTGGAGTGTTCGAGTAATATTCTAAGTTCCTTTAAATAAGTGTTAATCTGCTCCACATTTAAAAATCACATTTATTCATTAAGAAAACGCTTTTCTCCAAAGCAACTTACAACTCGTGCCTCACTGTCATCGCACCGTCACCTAAGTCAACGGGTCCTAATGTACTATACTGACAGAGGCAAAAACTTTGCTAAGTTAGTCTAGCACTTATCCCGAGATTATTTTAGATCGGTGCAATTGAATTGTACTCCTTTGATGGAGCCCCTAAAAGGCCAGTTAGGATGCAGCTGATGGAAGCAGCCCGAAGCTGTTGTCTTGTCTCTGTTGCTCAGCAAAGTGCGAGATTTAAGAGCATTCCTACTTCCTCCTACTTGCAGTCAGACTATGAGCCCTCAGAGCACATAGCTCATCCACACAGCTCACGCCCACCAAAACCCATGACACTGATGACAGCTATACAGCACCAGCGTGCTTCACATTCTTCAGAACAGAGCACAGCTCTACACACCTTCTTCTCTGCTCTTCACTTTACAAACTCTGTAATACTGGCTGGAAATGAGGTCATGAGCTTTAAAAACTGCTGCTCGATGGAATTATTACTTCACAGCTTAGCTGATGCCTTTATCTATAGCCAGTTACAACTCTGCCCATCTATCCTGTTAGGAACCAGATCCTCTGGGCACATTTGCTGAAGCTGTTCGGGTCGAGAACACCTTTCTCGAGCGCTGGCTACTACTGCATGGCCTCCCTGGAATCAGCAGTCAGCCGCATACAAGTCAACACCCGTAATGAAAACTGATGGCACAACAACCACCGTATTAGTCTGTCTGATTCTTAACACCATAATGATTATTGTCATGATCATGTACTGCTGACAACTACAGCAACAGCTTAGAACATGTGCGTGAAAAGGACATGTCTTATTTTAAAAAATAGAATGTTACTGTACATTCAAAACAATTCAATGTAGTTTTTTTTGTTGTGAATGTGTTTTTCAGGAGCTGGTAGATTATTAAATGACGTAGGGAGACACTTGGGGGTTGGGGGGGCCCTCACACGACATAATGGCGATGGAGGTGGACAAATATATTTGTGAACATTTCTGGTGAACCCTGGTTACAGCAAACAATTGATATATCATTGAACGCATGTGGGGGAAAAAATAATATTGGGTGTCACACTCTTATGGCCTGAGGGTAGAAGGGATATTACGCATCTTAAAGGCATCTTCAGAGAAGTTATTTGAAGATCACGATGACTGTGTGGGAGGATGCGGAGCGGCCTGCTTTGTCAGCCCTTAAAACAGAGGGTTTGTTCTTCCTGTTTGAAGAATGTTAACAGGCGTGACTACCAGTACAACCACCAACATCATCATTTATCCATCGACCCATCTAGTCCCTCCATCCATCCATCCATCCATTCCAAGCTGAAAGATCTTAACAGGTGACAGTACATGAAGGACTGACAGCGCAAGGGAATCACCAAGTGATAATACATCCCCCTCTCCATCCAGCAATGCAGCTCACCAAATGTGACATCCATCACCTCTACAGCTACCAACCCCCCCCCCCCCAATCCACTCATCCCCTCCTTTCCCAACTAAACATCAAAACAGGTGTAACTGCCAAGAACCTGATGCATATCCAGGTCATGCCTACATTAACCCACCCATCCAACACTCCCTCATCATCCATCCATCCATCCACCTGCCAAAGCATCACTACCCACTTCTTCTTCTCGTTTGTTCACTATGAAGGCTGAAGGATTCAGGGGGGCTAAAACCGGCTGACCCCACTTGTTCATGGAACAACGAGGTGTCGAGAGTTTCGCGCTCAGCCCGGCTGCCGCTCCCTGCGCACCAGCTTGACCCCCAGCCGCCTCCGAGGAGCACAGAACAGTTCGTGAAACTCACGGGCTCCGCGGCACTTTCATTTCCTGCCAGAAACCCGCGATGATTTTTTTTTCAGGGGAAAAACTATATTTTATATATGTGTGTCACGTGTTGGTTCGGACGCGGGCTGCGGTCCCACCTTGTAGACTTTGCCGAAGGCTCCGTCGCCGAGTTCGCCGACGATCTCCCACAGGTCGCCGGGGTTCGTGTCCCGCAGGACGTGCTCGTACCGCTTCGCCTTCTTCTTATCCGAGGCGGGCAGCCGCAGGATCTTACTGAACCGGGCCAGCGCCATCCCGACTCCGCACCGCGAGCTGCCAGTGAATTCAACCTAAGTTCTGCAAGAAGAAAGTCGCGCAAATCCCAGCTGAGCTCAGTCTCCGGCTCCCGACGCCGGACACCACAACCCGCCTTGTCACTTTCAAACCCTTAGCGTTAAATTTTTATTTCTTATAATACAAACTAGCTGGAAAAGTGGTGAAAAAACTTTCACTTTACGCAAGCCATGTTGGTGCGCACGGTTTGCACCGACAGGCCCGCCGACTATAATAATTTAAAGTGTCTAAACAGGCGGTTATTAAAGTTCCTCGCCCCGTCTACCTGCTAACTCCTCCCCCGCCCTCTCTCTAGTTGCCAGGCTTACTGGGTAATGTAGTTTTCCTTGTTTGACTTTCAGAACGCTCCCCATCGTTGAGGACTACAAGTCCCAGGATAAATGTATAAATTTGGGGGGTTTTTTTCCTGCTCGAAACGTGGGTGTGTTGCTCTCCTTATTACTGTATTTTCACGTAAAGCTCTTCCACTTTCTTGGCCTATCCGAGTGGGTTGCGCCTGGTGGTGAGCGAAAGTTAGAAGAAATTGTTTTTTTTTTTGCATCTGCAAAGGGTGAAAATAAACAACTTCGCAGCAGGCGTTGCTGACATACGTTCCCTTATTCCCTGCTTCGAAATACGTCGATCTCGAGAGTGTTTCTATCTTTTTTTACAGTTGAATATATCAAATATGAAATGAGACTAAACCTTAACACCTCTGTGCACAGAGAATTATGGATACACATCCATGAAACATATTCATGGGGGAAATAGCGGATAAATGTGTATTTACAATTAAGCGCGCTCCACATTTTGTCTATTTTGTAGTTGTTTCTCGCTACATCCGCCACCTTGTGGCCATAACTGGTATAACAGGCCGCCATAACGGCTGCACTGTGTGGTAAAAAGTACCCAGGATGTGGTAAACGACGCTCATCTGCCCCACTTTCTGTCTTGTTCTCCGGTTAGTCCTGTTGCACTTTAGAGTTTTCATTAAAATCTAACCTGGTGATACATTTGACTTTACCTCTGTAACCACAGTCTCCCTCAGTAGGTTCAGTGTAAATTGAAGTTTGTGATGGAAAACAAACTATTGTCACAGAGAAGCATAAATTCCACAATGTGTGATAGTTTACAAAATCTAATAGTTAGATAATATAAATGTTGCCTGGTGCACTTACCAAATCTAAGAACAATACTGACATATATAAGTCATGTTTGCGCTAAGTTCCACAGAAAAAGATAAGAAAAGACAAACTTTGGCTTAAGTTTCTGCTGTTTCTGGGGGGTCATATTCGCCGCGTTGTTTATACTGAAGACGAGGTCCTAAAAGAAGGTTAAATGAATTGTTACAAAAAGAGAACACCGCTAAAAGATTTAAGTCACATTCCGAATGGCTAATAGCACTTGGGCGTACAAAACAAACTTGTCAATACAAAAAAGAAGGTAAAAAAGACGCGCCGTGTGTCATTAATGAAGAGTTGAATTTCAAAATATGATCATGAGGCCTTTTGAGATTTTGGGCCTGTTCTTGGTCTCACCCTGGTAACCCACTTTAGATGTCTTTTCAGACACCAATGCAGAGAAATGTAACAATCTGTGAACCTCACTTATAACGCAAGTGTGCATCCACAGTTGGTCAACAGGAGTATTTTTCCGACCTGCGCCTTGTTTTATCAATCTTGGCAGAGATTAACCTTATTTTAATTTCATGCTTCTTGTGGACTCTGGAAGCGTGGCCGGTCAGCAGATAATGAGACCATTTCTTACCCCGCGACACCTGCGTCCCGTGATGAAGTACAGCGGCCTTAAGGGGCCACCCGGGGCCTCCGTGTTCCTCGTCCTCGTGGTTTGCGCAGACGGTCACCTTTGTACAGTGTCGCCCCCACCACCATCCCAAAATCAGTCCGAAGCTCGACTCGGTGGAAAGGAATCCAGTCGACTTCCCTGCGCACCCCCCCCCCCCAAAGTACCTTCCACTTTAGATGCAATTAAAGGAAATATGTTTTCATTGCATTTGTATTATTCATTAACACCTTAAATATTAAGCCGCCTATTAAACGATGAAGTCAAATTCAAACAACATGAGGATAAATTATTATTACTGGAAATAATATAGACAATAGCATGGAACAATGAGAGGTGGATATATTAAACTTTTTAGTCATTACAGAAGGATAAAACATTAAGAAAATGTATTGGTATTAAACGGATGGGGGTTAAGGTTACAGTCTTTTCAGTGTGTGAACATACATATAATTTATTTATATATTGTGTCTAGCATAACAAAGCCAGTAATCCTTAAATGTAAGTAAAACCTGCTTAAAGGACATTTTTCTCATTAAGTGAATAGTGCAGACACTGCTAAGCCTCAGGGACCAAAGTTGTGTGTATATGATCCAAGATTATACAGTATTGTTAGCATTGTTCATAAAGCATATATAACATACCCCATACTTTATTTTTTCTGGATTTTGATCCAGAAGTAAATATTGACACATTCTTATGTTCTTGATGTGGGAGGGATACATATTTTTTTCCAGACATTCCATACCACCTGTTCTCTGTCCCTTGTTTACAAAGAATGTGCCAAGAGCTGGAAAGTTATTTGGCTTCAGATGTCTTTGGCTTCTCTGTCTTCTGCAAAGAATGTTCTTCATTTTCACTGAACCCAAAGCTGGAAAAATATCCAAGTAAACAGTCCGAGGAAGTGAGGAAGTTATTTCTTCCCCCTTAGTTTTGAGAGATGTTTTTCTAAGGATGAACCTAGATACTTTCATTCTGTGAGCATTAAAAAAACTGCATACATCTATTAAAGTGTATTAATATATCTATCAGCAGCTCCGTTATAATGTTTTCTTTCCACTTCCTCCGGTTTTTCTTTTATTCTGGGGAACACAGAATCATCTAGCCTACCTAAGCACGTGACATACAGGAAGCTCTTGGCTATAAACTGTTTTGCGGTGGAAGTGAGATATGTGTATATTTCTAAGAAAAAAAATGTAACCACATTCTGCATTAAACCTGTGAAATTAAAAATAAACAGTATTTACCTGCCAAACGAATTTTACACTTATCTTGCTTCATTTCTATATGCATTCCTCCTCCGCCTCCTGTCTGACTACTAGAAGTTTCCTTTTCCTCAGATACTTGGACAGATGCTTTTGTTTTCCTTTCCCAGAAGTCGCCACCTTAACGCAATTTATTCATTTACACGTTGAAGTTTTCTTGTTTCTGTCTGCAAATATCAGACCGCGTTATGTAAACCTCGGACAGTGAAATGCTCTGAGGGGACAAAGCCCAAAACAAAAAGAGAAATTATTTTAAAAAACTCGTACCTGACTTACTCCACTTGTGGCTCCTGGCAGTTCTTCCTGTACCTGAGCAGTAAAAAATATGAATGTGACTGACCCACACAAACAAAATTTTAAAAAACTGCTTACCATCTCTCCTTAAATACAAACCAGGTGCCGTAATGTTTAGAACGGCTGCCCTTCAGCGTGAAGGTTCTTAGTTTGAATCCCACTCCTGCTTTGATCAAGGTATCTCTATATATTCCCCTGGCTGTACAAATGGGCAGATCACCACAAAGTTGTTTATCTAACATCGTAAGACGAATAAAAGATATTAATTAATAACATTCAGTTCTCCACACTAAAGTCCAAAACATGCAGGAGAGTTTTTAGCACGATAGTAAATAATAGGTTTCTCACACTGGCTGAGGCCAAAGCCCCTCTGGGGATTTAACAAGAGTGTCCACTAGGTGGCACCATCCGTGGCGTTTCTCGCTCCTCTCCGGCTCACGCGCTCGACAGCCAGCACGCGCTTTGGTGTTGATATTATGCACGGACAGATGGGGGCGTAGTGGTCAACCGTCTCTCTTCAGAGGAGCTGCTCTGTGTCCTCGAGAAACTACAGCGATCCAGCCGTGTTGTGCGTCGTCTTCTTTAAACCCACTTGGAATGTGATGTTATTGCGTATAATAATTATTCATTTATTCAACTATGTGTTTCGGGGGAATTAAAAACATTACCTCCGTTGTGTGTGAAAAGTCAAATTCGTCCATTATCGTAACCTGCCTATCCTGGTTAGGGGTCGCAGCGGAATCTCTGGCTACGAAACCACACCCTTAACGGGCCGTCAGTCCATCGCAGGGCGGCCACACGCGCAACGTTTTGTTTACAGCGTAAAAAAAACACGACTTTGGACTGTGGGAGGAAACCCAGACAGAGGGGAAGCACGCAGGCCGCATACAGGCTAATCCCGATTCAATCCCATACCCAACTGGCCCGGGTGCTGAGACGCAGAAGCCCTGCTTGCCCCCCCCGTGCCGCCGATAAACAAATTAATAGATAAATTAATAAACCTGAGTATAATTTAGAAATGATTCACCGGGAATTTAAATTAGAAAATTTATAATCTCTTTTCAAGACACGCACTGCAGAGCGGTTTTCACTACAGCGGGAGCACTTGCACACCTCATCAGGATAAGAAGGTCCAGAGCGCCAGGTTTTTAATGGTATCTTGGCAGAGGTTTACCGTGAGCTGGCAGAGCGGCTGGAGGTGTAACCCTGCCCTGGTGCCCACCACGGTGGGGTACGGAGAGAAATTACCTCTGGCGTCATCCAACAAGCAGTGGGTTGTAAGCAAAATCGGTGCCATGGGCACATAACCTTGATGCGACTATTAAGAGCTGTCACTGAAATGGATGGATGCACTTTATTTATTTACCACACCCTCTGTAGGCATCTGAGCAAAGTAAAACTCCCCAGATCAACCGAACCGGCTGCTCCAGTAAGTTCTGGATGTTTCTATAACTATTTTTTTGTTCTGCTTTGGAAGAAATGTATATATGTAACAAATGTAATTGTTTGGCATACTTATTTATCATCATCCCCCAACACCTCCAACCTTCTCCACAACTTCATGTCTGCATCACCTCCAACCTTCAACCAGGTTTCACTTTAGTGCCCCTGTAGCTCCAACCTCCATCCTCCTATAGTTATTAGGAGGTAACCCGTCAGGTAGTGTTGTGTGTGTGTGTGTGTGTGTGTGTGTGTGTGTGTGTGTGTGTGTGTGTGCTGGGAGGTGTTCAGAAATACCTACATAAGAATTTACGGGATTCCTACATTTTGGGGAGGCAAACTTGACCTCAGTTTTGAGCTCCACTTTTTTTGATACTTTCACTGTTACTTTTACTATGATTTACCCATCTGTACAACACGGTGTTCTGACTTGATCCAGCGCGTGGAGCTCAACCGAGGTCCTTCACGCTGCAGGCAAAGACGCTGCCTGGTACCTTCTGTACTGACCCTCAGTCCGTAAGGAACATTTCAGTCCCTTCAGCACGGCGGGAGAACAGAGCTAGTTGACCCTCCCGCATCGGACACACACACACACACACACACACACACACACACACACACACACACACACACACACACACGCAGATCCCGATCTAATTCACCACCTGGCGCTGTCCAATGAGAGAACTGCCACCCCACTATACACTTCATCCAAGTTGGAGCAAAAAAACCGCAACCCCCCCCCCCCCCCCCCCCCCCCCCCCCCCCCCCCCCCCCCCCCCCCCCCCCCCCCCCCCCCNTGCCACCCCACTATACACTTCATCCAAGTTGGAGCAAAAAAACCGCACCCCCCCCCACCCACCCACCCACCCCCTCCTGCTTCGCCGGCGATCCCCGCACACGGCCGTTCGCTCCGTCGCGCGCGCGTGAAAGCGCCAGTTCGACCGTCGCGTCGCAGACCGGGAGCGTCGGGAAGGTACGTGTGGCAGCGCCGCCGCGCGCGGGGGAAACACGTATTTACACGTCAGTGTGTCCACGCGCGTCACACCTGCGGAGGGACAGAGGCTCGGCAGCGCGAGGAGACGCGCAAATGCGAGATGGTGACCAGATCGTCAAGTTGCGAAGGAGTATTCTGACCTCCGCAAGGTTATAAGAAAAACAGAATTTTAAATGCAAAACGCGCGTGGCGTAACTTTTATTTAAAGTTTCCACTGCGCTGCGCATTCAGGTAAAATTCGTGTAAAATGTCACGGACTGGCTATGGTGGCAGGAGCTGCGGGACGGGTCTGCTGCCACTGCCTTTGTGAGGCGCATACTAAGTGTATGTTTATATAACCGCAGTAACAGAACGATCTTCAAGAGGACAGAAGGGACGTTACCTTCGTAAAACAGCAGGTGCGGGACGGGCTCGTGGGTAAGGAAGGATGAAACGTGGTGGAACTCAGTGATGCTCTGCCAGCCTTAAGTTGTGTAGATGCCTTCTGGAGGTCGTGCTTGTTGTGCTTTGAGAAGCACAGGACTGTAAACCAAAGAACTGGAGATGAAGTGATGATGATGTGCTCAACTTCTCTCATCCCAGTCATTCATCATTTCTGCTTGGTTGCTGTGCGGGAGGTTTTCTTTTTTTGGGGGGGGGGACTTGTGGACACACTCAGAGGGTGGAAGAAGATGCTCAGTCACTCCAACAAAGCTGGCACTGCAGCTGTTAAATACTGAGAAACTGTTACAAACACAACCCAAGATCTTTCCCCACGCATTTAAAGAGGCTTGACACATTCCCACAGGTTGGACCCCACTGACACACCAGGGTGGGGGCGGGCTCTCCCAGGTGATGTCTTCTTACTGTAGAAATGATTCCTTGCTGAACTGAAGAAGCTTCGCCGCGGACAGACATGGGTCTCGGACAATCCAGCAAGTCACCCGTGAGCGATGACACGGAAGAGGGTGAGTCACGCGACGTCAACCTCCCATAAACCAGTAACTTGTTTGGCTTTCACAAAGATGTTGCCTTTTGCCATGGAACATACGTTTTGAACGTTCATCATATGCATTTGAGTGTTTCTGAAAAGTGCTCGTGGTAGAGATGCAGGAGAAAAAAAATCATGAAATGATTATATCTCTTGTGTTTTATATCTGTTTATTTGGCTGCATGTCCTCCATGGTTTATCTTTGCGACAACGCAGTTGTGTGTTTCGAATTGGGGGGAAATTATCGCAGGCTCATCAGTTTTTACAAAAGTCCATCTCTGGGAACAGTGATGGAGTGTTTCCACAGAATATTAACATTTGAAAGTTTTTTTGGCCTCTTTGGTTTTTTTAAAAAATATTTCTTTTAGAGTTGTTTTGGTGTACATGGTTGTAGACGGGGAAATGATCCGTCCGCTGAAACGTTTCCATTCCCGGCTGAAGTGAGATGTACAGAGCATCTCGAAGGTGCCATTCCCATCGATCACAAGTCATGCATACCATTTCACTCCTGAGACCCCCCCCCCCCGCCCCCCGTTTGCAAGTGCAGGGATCTTCCGGGGGGATATTGGCTGCCGCAGCTCCATCCTTACCTTCCGAGTACATAGTCCCTATGTTGCCGAATGAGTGAACGGGACTTTGCAAACTTTCTTCGTGGTACAAATAATTTTTGTTCTTAGCAACTTAGATGTTAAAGTTCCTTTTTCCCCAGCAGTCCAATATAGTTACTGCCAGACAGTGTATGGATAGTTCATGAGCAGGACAACTGCAGTTCTATTGACTTGTGGTTTACTGCATTAATGACACAAATTAGTCGCCACAAAGATTAAAAATATAAAAAATATAGGATTAATCCAGGTCTAAGAAATAAGTACAATGTGAATAATAGTACAGGAGACAGTTTCGTTGGGTGGGGTTGTAGGGGTCGGGAGCCTGTCCCGGAATTACCAGGCACTAGGGGGGCAGGGTACCCCCTGGAGGGGACGTCAGTCCATCACCACTTTACTTCAGCAGAGTTGAAGGAAATGGATTTCAAGATTTATTTGCCCACATATGTTGTTGACTTGTGATATGATACTGCTGATGCTATAATAATGGCTGCCCCTAGGTTCATATGTTGTAGTCCTCCATCACTGTCTTATGCTGCATGTGATTTCAGACAAATGACCCAAATGACTAGAACTAGTGACCTGTCTTAGCCACTTGTTTGCATGAATGTCTGCTGACCGTCACTTATGAACATTTGGCCAGCAAAATCAGTAGGATTCAATTTCAGTCAGTTTCACAGGCTCGTGTGTGAGGTGCTAGTTTTAAAGCTTGAGAAAGTGGAGTCTAATTTCATGAGCAAGACTTTTTTTCTGCACCCTTAGGTGTGTGTGTGTGTGTGTGTGTGTGTGTGTGTGTGTGTTTGTTCTTTTTTTTTAATTCCACCCCCCACCCCCCCTTCCCCCCACACCAGCACTAAATTTCAGGCTTGAAAACGTGGATGAGCAGCGGAGAAAGAAAGCAGTAATTGAAATAAAACAACCGTGATATCTCCCGTACGCGTGAAAGCAAGTTCAGTTGGTCATCACTAAATGGAAGCTGGGGATGTCTGGCTGATACGTGACTAACAAACCGTATCATTACCTGTCAGATCAGATCGGTTCTCGCTGAGGGAAGGTGAGGTGTCAGCGATTGGTGGAGACAGCCTGGTCACATGAGCTCCACTGGGTGGTCTCACATCATACAAATAGCCTATAATTGCCTTCACTGAGTCTAAATTATGTTGACTGGGAGGATAAAAGTTGTTCTCTGTGTCAATAAGCATTCTGGGTGCATGTCATGTAATAAAGTTCATAACAAGATGGCTTAAACATATTCAGTATTAGGCTGGAATGAGTTTTTGGTGAAGGACCATCCCTGGGTTACTAAAACGGTTTTCCTTCTGAGACTTAATGGTGATCACATTTGTATTGGCGAAGTGTATTTTCAGTTTGCGTCAAGGGAGCAGTTAGCTTGTCTTAAGCGCAACTTTATGAAAATTGCCTTGAAGTAAAGCACTTACTGTGCAAAATGGTATATTTATTTGGACTGCGTTTAATAAGTATAACAATACTGCAACGCGATAGGTTTGCATTTGGTTATGAAAACTGCCTCTTTTCCGTTTTCATGCTGATTCTGAGTTCTTCCCAGTTTATTCACTGAAAAAATAAAAAATCGTACGTGAATGTAAAATACACAGGAGGCAGGAATAAAATTACCTTTCTTCTCTTTACAGTCAATTTTGACCATTTCCAGATCCTAAGAGCAATTGGGAAGGGGAGTTTTGGAAAGGTAAGGCTGTCAAGTGTCATTTTAACTACAATATAAAAAAATCAGCGCTCGCCGAGACTGTATTCAGTGCTGTAATAGAGTATATGCACTAAAATCAGTTGAAGAAGAAGAATCCATATTGTGATTTAATATATAATGTATAGTATGTATGCCTAGACAAATTATCCAGATTGTTCATTTCATTTTTCATTAAGTAAGAATAATCTGTTTTTCCATTACCCATCTGGACGACTGAATGTAAAACTAAATAATTTTTACGGAATAATTAAGTGATTGAAAAAAGCTTAATGCGAAAAGCTGTAACATGATAGATCTATTGTTAAAAAAAAAAAAAAAAAAAAAAAAAATTTGTACATTTTAAGCCTGTTATTTAACTCCAGGGGCTGAATAAATGTCAAAAGACAAATGCCGTTATATCTGATACTCCCACAGGTCTGCATTGTACAGAAGAAAGATACGAAGAAAATGTACGCCATGAAGTACATGAACAAGCTGAAGTGCGTCGAACGCAACGAGGTCCGCAATGTCTTCAAAGAACTGCAGATCATGCAGAACCTGGAGCACCCCTTCTTGGTGAACTTCTGGTAAGTGCACTTATTTTTGAGTCAATGGATTTGGAACCAATTTAGACAATAAAAGAGGTATTAGCCAAAGGAAACTGACCTTAAATGGTGTATTTAATTTTAAAAGCACGGCTGAAGAGAACACTTAACTTTTACCTTCTTAAAAAAATCACCAATTTTGGTGCATAGATCTATGAAAAGGTTGTGTATTATTGCAAATCTCTCCATTTTACTTCACGAAATGTTTTATCCCCACGTTAGAGGCTCATCGATATGCCATACATGAAATAATGGGTTTAAGATAATAAATGCTTTTAGGATTAGTGCACCCAAATGCATTGGGGCTCACGGGTCTCAGATTGGTGTGGGAGTTTAATTTGGCTATAATCACCCCCGAGAAGCTGCTGAACAGAACCTGCCAACCTGACACAAACCTGCTGCAGCTTCCAGTCTCCAGACTGCAGAGCCATCAGAGAAACTGACAGTGATGGAGATGAACAGCTCGAGTGCCCCTGATACTTGTGTTTGTGATCCAGCCTTTAAAGGCCTTCATCTTAGCAAAGATCTTCATCTCCACAAACTGTTTCTGTGTTTCAAACACGAGGCGCGACGACTTCCAAGAAGCCAGATTTAACATTTATTTAGCTGGTTATTCTTTTAACTGCTTCTTCAAAGCAACTTGCAGTGTTACTACTTGGCATCGTGTGCCTTTCAATACAGCTGGGTAATATATATTACAGAAAACTGGGGTTAGAACCTTGATCAAGCCACTGCGGTCGGATGTGGAATTCAAATGTTCGATGGGTCTTTCAATTGCAAGGTCATGCCTCTAACCACTATTAGATACTCGCTGCCGGTCACATGACTTTCTGATTCACAGCTGTCTGCCTTGTTTATTACCAGGTTTAGCATATCTGAATATCACCAAAACCCTCAGAAATTAGTTCAGACTTGCTCCAGTAAAGCATCTTTTACTGCTATTAGTATTTAATGCTTCATTTCTCATCTGGTGCTGAATGGGACCTGAACATTTGGGCCTGAATTGGCACTAATTGGTAAATCACATTTCTGCAAAAAAAAAAAAAAAAGCTGAAGTATTTGGCAGAGAAGATTACAGGGGACAAAACAAATGAGCAACAGTGACTAGTTTGTCAAAGAGAGTTCAGGAACCAGTGAGGAAAATCCAATAATGCATCTAACATTAATGCTTTTAGCAGCAATTTTAATATTGCGAGTCAGCCGGCCCCCTGTGGGAGATGGGCGAACGGTCAGGTGGATGTGCTTGTCCTGAATGAAAGGCTCAAGGTCAGTGATAGTGAAGCAGATTACCTACTGCACTTGCTTGGGATGTGACGGACCCCCCACCCCCAACCCAACATGCACTGTTCGCCTGCACACACTGCAGTTGTCCTGCTGTGCATAGCTATTGTGGCATCCCCTTAAAAAACAGCCCCGATTTGAGCGCTGTGACATTAGCGTCACTTTTTCCCATCAGCCGGAGGCTACAGGCCCTTTTTGGCGGCTAGAACCTAGAGGGAAAGACATGATCTCGAGGACAGCGTTCGACGCTCCTTAATGCCGTGTTCCTTACAGAATGTACGTCACGTCGCTATGCTGTGGAACGAATGGGGCAGCTTAGCGAAGACGAGGTTTGACACACCAAGCATAAACAAACTTGTAATAATGAACAATAAGGAGTTTTAAAGGATATTTAAAAAATGATCTTTTTAAAAAAACAAAGGGCATTTTCAAAAAATACTTTATATAGCCCTTAAAGTTTATATCCCTTGGTTTCCCATCTGGCGTGTCCCTTGCCACAAGCACTGTAGCCCTACCCTACCCCTAAAGTATTATTTTGGTTCTTCAAGTGGGTTTTTCGTATAATCGCACACTTTGATAAATTTTATATCCTCGTGAGGGTTTAGCAGTCCAAAGTCTGTACTGGAATCACTGGGTGTGAGGGATACAGTCTAGCAGGGACCTCAGTCCATCACAGGGTAGTCACTCTCATTCACGCACAGGGACACCCTACGGGCAAGTTAGAGTCACCAGTTAACCTGAAACATGCCTTTGGACTGTGGAGGAAACTGGAGTACCCAAAGAAAACCCACACAGACACAGAGAGAATACAGAACTTGCGCACAGACTGAGCCGGTTGCTGTGAGGTGACAGGGCTATGCCCCACACAACTGTACCACCCATTTTTTACGTATTATTCTGCTTTTTCAAAGGCCGTTTCCAAACACCTGCCATTATTTCCCATCAGAAACAAGACCAACTCAGTTTAGGGTGAAGGATACCCAACGTTCATCTTTTAACCCGCGCGCGTAAAAAAGCCGAAGGATTTCACAAGAATTTTTTCACGTACAAAAAGCAGAATTCGCCCAGGTCTGACACTAAGGCAGCGCTGGTGTGTGAGTGGCAGAGCGGCAAAGCCCAGAGGAGAAAGGCACCACGCAGTCTGGATCGGCTCTGGGCTGTAAGCGGAGAGCCCTCCTGCCAGGGCTGCGCTACCGAGCTCCACTGAGAATTTGCTAGGTCACCCCACATGCTGCGTCAAGGTGAGCCGCAGACGCTAACAACTGTGGACCGCAGCTATAATTCAGCAGGGAAAGCACAGAGCCGTTGCCAAGGCCCGGCGCTTCCCCTGGAGCTCCTTCCGGAGTACGTAAATGACATGCAGGAGTGGCCGAAGCAAGTTTTACCACAAACAAATCTGTCAGCGAACCAAAGCGTACACCGTCGTCATCACGTGGCCCTTCGCTGCCGCACCTGTTTTTCTGAGAGGTGTCGAGATGGTCATCCTTGTTCTGAAATGATGCTCAAGCATAATATAATCACACGACTTCCTGAGACCCACCTAAATTTGTCCCCGTTTTGAAGAGTATCCCCCAAACCGGATATCCTTCAAGCCCTACTACTATTGCATCTTACAAAGGAGATTATATCCTTTTAAAAGATATTCAAGGGTCACACGTTTAGAATGGAGACTCAGCAACTTACTAGAAATCCTAGAAGCAGGAGGCTCTCAGGAGGATGTGTATTTCTTGAACGTGTATGAGAAAGTGCCGTATTTTACGTGTGAAAGAGATTCTAAAGCTGCCTTTAAAACTAGCTTTCTTTATGAACTGCAGGGTGTAGATTTATTCCTTTCCTTCTTTAATTGTTTGCAGAACACAACTGTGCTCTATTGTCACCTTGAAGATGCTATATAATAACCCTTGTCCGCTGTCATCCACGATCCATATTTAATTTTCCTTTTAGCATAAAGCTGACAGACACGCTGTGCACGTTTTATTCTTTGACACAGTGTTTGAATGTTAGAGACTGAATAGGACATCAGATAAGTTTGTGAGAAGGTGCTGGGGGTTGCAACCAAAGTGTTATTATTCATTCATGGTCTTCTTCAGGACAAAATGTCCAGCTGTATAAATGGGAATTTAAAAATGAAGATTTTTTTGCGTTGTGAAGTCGCATTGTCTGCCAAATAACATAACAGTAACCATTTGTCACGGAGAGAATAACAAGAGACTTGTCTACAAGGTGCTTAGAGACCACAAGAGCACAAATTCATTTAAACAGTAAATTGCACGCAGTGTTTATTGTTCCATTTGTTGTTAAGGTCTCTTTTTTTATTAGTTGCTGGAAGGAGAAAAGAGGGTGTTCTCCCATTTAATTCCATTTTCCACCTAATTTATTTGTAAAATGAATTTCCACAAATATCACTGAAATACCAAGACTGGGAAATCATTGTTCTTTTAATAATACATCCAGTTTTGTGTGCAAATAGAGCCAGAGCTGAATTACTTCAGTTTCTTATCTGACTAACCGGCTTTTTAGAATTATTTATACATACACTTGAGATCGCCAAGCACTTACATTTTGTAGAACAGCTACTCAGTGTAGCACATAAAAGTGGCCAGTATGTTTAGAATTGCCACTTGCCTTGTTAAAAGTCACATTTTTCTTCTAAAACCCACAGCATTTTTGTTTGCACCTCCATCTACCGGCCTGTGCCATTCGCTATGGTAACCAGCTCCGCATCGCTTTGCTCTTTATTAGTTGTTTGGTGAACTTTCAAATTGAACAAAAGCAGTCATCTCTTAAATCCTTTAGCTATTTTAATCTTGGCAAAATATATACAGGCCTTTTTTTTCTTGTTCTGTTTTCATCCCACCTAGTCTGGTGTTTCTCCACCAAAGAAGCAGTACAGAGGATGGTGTATTAGAGTAAACAGTTACCCTTTAGCTAAGATTTTCTGACACGGACAAGCATGTTGTCCACTTGTAACAGATTGTTATCCGCTGTGATGAAACGACAAGCTGTTCATAAAGTGTTTTTTTTTAAATGCACAAGCTCCATATACCAAGTCATTGAGTCATTAATAACCAGATTTACATTTTACTGGCATCGTCTTAGAAGTGTTCTGTACCTCCTTAATGAAAAAGCAACTTGTAATGTGGATTAACTTTTGAGCATCGTGTTCTTCTTTCACTGCTTCATACTGTAAAGGTGAATCAGCCGAAGGTGTTTAGTGTGATGCTGACTGTGCCCCCAGCTAACAGACCCCACACCTCCAGCTGTGTTGAGGAGCCACATCCTACATTTGCATTTATTCATTTAGAGGATGCTTTTCTCACAATATCAAGTCACTTTTTTCACTTTTTCCAGTTTTTCACTCATTTATACAGTTGGGTGATTTTAACTGGAATAGTTTACATTACATACCTTGCTCTGGGTGTTATAGCAGGAGGTGGGATTTCAACCCTAACTCTAACCTCAGAGTTCCGAAGGGTATGAAGTGAAGAACCTCGGGTCCACGGTGCTCAGAACAAGGGGAAAGAAAATTTATAGCATTAATAATAAAAAATAGTGCAAATATAGATTGATTAAATATGAAAATATCTGTATATACAAAAGATAAATGCAATATATGGATAAATAATACATAAATACCTGTATTATTGTACATGTATACAATACATGTACGCACACTGGCATATGCATCCGTACACACACACACACACACACACACACACACACACAGACTCACATAAACATAAACAAAATGTACAGGTACACACATAAGGATGGTGGAGAGGGTGGGAGGCCTGCAGTGATGTTGTGAGTTGTCCCGAGCCACCGCTGGTTGTAAATAGTCTTGGTGGTGGGCAGTGGGGTCTTAGTGATGGGCTGAGCATCTTCACTGCCCAGTGCAGAGCTCCCCGGTCAGAGGCAATTGCAGGTCACATACCAGACCGAGATGCAGGAGGAATACATATGGAGCTGTCTCCGGGTTAAGCAAGATTAGGTCAATGTATTGTAAGAGTATTAAAGTATTATAATGTAAGAGTTAATGAAAAGGTAAGATTTAATGTGTAAATGCAAATGCCTTCAGCTGCTTCTGTCTCATACTAACGTGTCTGTGCTCTTTGCTATGGTTAAGGTGAGGATTGTGGGTTAGGGTTATCCATTATAAATCATACATTCTTACAGTTGAAGCTACAAATATAAACTCAGTCTTAGCTTTAATGAATATACAGTTGTTGTTTTTTTTAAACCAGGTTTATGTGACTTCATGTTTTATTGCACCGCCACTCTGTTTTCATCTCATTTAATGCAGGCACAAGATCTCCATGTAAAATTAAATTATGCAGAGTGTGTTTCTGAAAGGCAGCTTCAGTCAGCCTCACAGCCCCAAGTCTCTATCGGTCTCCTACTCTCCATCCCTCTCTCCTTTTCTCCCTTTTTTCTCCTGACTATATCGGGTGACCGGTCACACATGCAGTGCTCCCTTTCCTCAGTCTCCAGGGGGCCCGAGCAGCATTCTGCCAGGTATCCTTCAGACCTCTCTGTACACAGCACACATTCAAAGATACATTCGGTTGTTCCCATTTTGCGGAGCTCAGATTTTATTGGGGAAAGTATTCTGTTTATGTGTACGACAACAAGGCCCCTCCAGAGGCCTGAGTTGGCAGTCTGTGTCCTTAACTGCTGCTCAGGTAGATTATATAAACTTAAATACTAATAACGTTTTATGTTGAGCACTTTGCTGTATTGCCCAGGGCGTGGAAGAACAGTAAACTAAACTAAATTTGCCCCTAATTCCCGTCCTCCAGTTCGGCAAGACTGGGAGTTTATTTCTTTTGCTCGTCGACAGTAGTTGGAAGGAATTGCCTTCTGTCGCTCAAACGTGGCCTGGAATCGATCCACCATGTCACATGGTTGGGACTCACAGTGTCTGTTCCCAAGAGGAGGTTTTCGGTTGTCCCTCAGAAATTCTCCCTCTCTCTGTTTGTGTTCTGCTGGTCTGAGTATGACATTGCGAACACATGCAGTCACACCACCCTGGGGCCATTTTTCATATGAAAACAAGATGGATATATTAATTTTGTCCATAAAATCTTTTTTATCATTTATTTAGCTTCATATCCTCTTAATTTCCTGACATTTTCTGTCCTAATTGTACCTGTGAATAAACCACAGTTGCTGAAAAATTGTTGAACTTTACAGAATATAAAAAAAGTACTGGAGTAACATTTTAATTTTAATATTTGTGAACTTCATTTATTGCAGAATTTTTAAATGCTGAGTGTAAAATGACTCCTAAACATTCCAGGAAAGGGCTGAAAATGGTCAAGCTGGTGAGTGAGCCGGTTACCTGCCAGTCTGTTGGGGCCGTCTGGTTTTATGGACATTATTCAAATTACACCTTCACACTGTGAAAAACTCACACAGTGCTGGTCACAAGCCGGTCGCATCTGATGCAGGTCTGAGCTGCATTTTCTGCTAGGGTTCTCCTGGGTTTTCTACTACATTCACGTGGATCACATACATCTTAAATCGTCAATAAAACATGTAAATCCATTAACTCCGACAAAGATGGAAGACGTTCTTCCTCCGAACCAAACTGAGCCTCTTATCTACAGTGTGTTTTACCGATAGGATTGAAGGGAGAGGGTGGAGGTATTTTGGGATAGCAGAAAACAAATGAGACGGACCGTGGGCCAAGAAGGCGAATGAAAATACGGCTTCAGAACGGTGATGGAATGCGGTTTTCTTGCTAGTAATGTGGCAGAAGTGCTTTCTCGTGTTTTTTGTTTCGCTGTCTTCCCCTTTTTTGGACTAATTCCTGCCAGACCGAGTCGGTTCATCGGGGCCTCGCTGTCTAATGAGAAACTCAAAGCACTTTCCTAATTCCTTTCACGTTTTCCTCTCTACATGAGGATTTTTAAATGTGCTTAATACATCTTCTGTACCGTCACTTTCATCCTGCGCAGCTCCTCTGTTAATGGCAACAACAACTATTTACTGTGGGAAAGTAGCCTGTATTGTGGAGCCCTCTGAAATTCAGCTGGAAGCAAAAATAATACAGATTCTTACATTTCCTCAATTTAAGCTCGAGAGACGAGACAAAATATGTTTAATAAATCAAACTGCAACGGTCATTTAAAGCAATGTAGACACGTTCAGTATGCAGAACTACGTGGATTTAGACACCAGAATTCTCGGAGATTTTACGATATATGTCCTGTAACTCATTGTCGCAACGGAAAACCCACGGGCGAGCAGGATTACAGCAGAGGTCACCAACCGCACTAAGCGGCGCGGTCCGTGCACGTCGGCTGGAATGTAGCCGGCCAAAATAAGCATCCGACAGAAAATCCGAACGTGTCAGAATTTCGCCCGCACCTTCAGGTACGTATTCCGCAAAAGCACTTTCGGCTAAAATATTTAGACACTTTCTCGCTGTGCTGTATATATGAATGCTCAATTAGGTCTTGTGAAAGGGTCATGGGGGGCGGTGCAATTTTCAATTTTCCTTGTTTGTGTTGAATAAATGACCTTGAGCAAATAGCTATTAACACAGCCCAGATGCGCCTCCAGCTATTTTAGTCTAATTTCAGCCGGGTGCTGTAGATGACGGATGGCTTCAGCATGAGATCATCCCATTCTGCCGTAAAACGTTTCAGGACTGGGATATCACCCAGTGCTCCCTTTTTACATTCGTAGACATACAAGAAAATAAACAAGACTCCTTTAAGTCATTTTAATGTTGATGTGTTGGTCGCAGTGGGTTTGCATTTGAGTTTGCCTGTTAGCTGTACATTCATAAATATGGCTTTCATTTTTCATATTAGGCAAACTGAACTCAACTGGGTGGAGCCAGTGGGCTGTGGTGGAGGAGAAAGGTAAAATAAACTGTCAGTGAGGCACTGGAGGTAGAATTTCTGTGACTATAAGACGTTCTTCAGGAAGGTCTCAATATAGACTACTGACCCCCCCCCCCCCCCCCCCAGGGTCTTGGGAAATATTTTTTT
>UFQX01001821.1:46961-80530 GCA_900497675.1 Arapaima gigas
CCCCCCCCCCCCCCCCAAAACTGACAGCCACATCCTTTATAAAGTGACCCGGCACTCATGAATATTTTATTTGCTCAGGGGACCGTGCCAGCAGATAAAGGTAAATAAAAACATTTGCATGCTCTCAATTAATTTCGCCCTCAGTGGATAAAATGTGAATGATTGTTTTGACCTACTGGGAAAATACCAATTAAGGGGCTTTTTTGATCTAAACAGCTTCTGACAGCCACGTTTGCCTGAACTCAGGAAAATCCTGCTGAGCAAAGAACCAGCAGTCAAAATGTCGAATTTCTAGGGTGGTGCAAATCTAACCAGACAACCGGTATGATGATGCTCTCGGTCTCCCGAGCGCGTTAAACCATGTGCTTGGTTTTTTTGGTGAACAATGTTTTATAAGGCAGGGCTGGCAAGTGACCATGGCAACGGGCTGGCCAGTGACCATGGCAACAAACAGCTACCTTTAAAATAGACCTCGGCATCAGATTTTGTGTCTGTTGTTGTCAACTCGTTTATGTACAGATCATGTGCAGTTGTCCTAAATGCTATTCTAAAAGAGCAAAGTAATGACACTATTAACATTTCTGGGGTTTTTTTTTTTCCGGACACAAATTCAATTTAAAACAAATAAAAAGAGGTACTGAAATGCTGATTTAATAAAGTCACCAGGTAGAAGACCCCCACACACCTTCCCCACCATGACTCCGTCATCTTCCTCTGTGTGGTCACGTGCGAGGAGTCAAGTGAAAGTTAAACGATTTCAATGAAAACTCATCTCGTAAAGCCGTGGGCGACTCTTGGAAGTCATTGATGAATAACCTTAAAGCTAGCATGAAAGTGGCCTCCTCCATGGTAGAAGTGATGGAGAATCACTACTTTCAATTTAAAGAGACACACTGGTGATTGTTAACAGTGTTCTATGCGTACTCTGTAAAATGCAATATACGTTTTTTTCATATTTTCCATTGTTGGGTAAGGATTCGGAGGGGCTTGGTTGCCAGATTCAGCTACAAGTGTGACAGCAGCAAAGAAATAGAAGGTTATGCTATTCACCTATGCTATCCGCCTGCTCTCCTACAGACAAACGGGAACACACATCCACATACAGAAAGTCTTTTACGCTTTTGTTAAGGTTTACATTGACTGCATGGGATGATTTATGTTCTAAGGCACAGAGCACAGTTGGCTACAATCCCCACACTTTGGGTATGAAAATGAATATGTTTTATGGTAGTATTGTGTTGCTTTACATTTTACTCTGGATGTCATCTTGCAGTATCCCTCTTTATACTCCAGATGCTCTCAGACAAATGTATTTCTTTGTTTGTTTATCTGGGTATGTCACACTCCGGCGGTTGGAACTAACTTACAAGCCACATGAGTGCAGAAGGATTTTAAAGTATAGGTCAGCTCACCAGGGTATTAAAGTATATTAAAGTATGTCTTAACTAGCTGCCTTTGCTTTGATCAAAATGTTCTCTCTCAACTGATCTGAACTTATGGCTTATCCAGTTTGCTGCATTGTAGCGTGGCCTAGTTTGACAAATGTTCTGCAGCCGTATGCCTTGCTGCAAGTGAAATCAGTAGCAGATCTTCAGCTGCTCACATGGGATAGAAATAGCACAAATGCCAACGCAGCCCAGCCTCACCCTCTGCTCAGAAGACTGACGGATGGATGGATGGATGGATAGAAGGCATGGCAAGGGTCAGCAGTGCTCATGTGTCCAATGAATTGCTTTTCAGTGAATTCCCCTCAGGCAAGTCCTGATGTGCAGACCTCAACAGAAGTGGGTGCTACTTTTGCTGTCACAGTTGGCCTCACCGCAGGACCACCTGTCGGCATTTCCGGGGGGGAGGGGGGGACTCAGTGGCGTTGCAGCATTTCACCCACCTCATTTGCCCTCGAGCTTTCGCCTGTGGCCTGACGTTCATTCGTGTAATATTTACATATTCAAATATTAATTGTCTCGTGTTTCCATTTCAGAAAGATACCTGCAACACCTGGTGGGTATCACTCCCAACAATTGTCCACAGGCTGAGGCTCTGCTGTTCATCCTAAATTACTGTGATACATCATGTAGCTGTAGAAATGAATGAAAAACATGTCTTGCGCTCTTAAAACTGTCACCGACACGATGAACTCTTTACCACTTTAGTGAAATAATTACACATATTCTGTGAGATCACTTGTTTTCTCTGAGTCAGTTGCTTCAGAGAAAAGCAGCTGCTAAATGAATAAATGTAACTGTAAACGTAGGTATAAATCAGGTGCTAGCCACACTGTACTATATGATGTGCAGATTGGGAACGACAATCTACAGCACTTTTGTGGTGGGTCAGGTTCCACCCCTGGTGGGGGGGTCAACGTCCTTTGGGTACAAGCTTTCACGCTGCCATGTCTCTTTTCCACAGGTACTCCTTCCAGGATGAAGAGGACATGTTTATGGTGGTGGACCTGCTCTTGGGGGGCGACCTTCGATACCACCTGCAGCAGAACGTGCACTTCTCAGAGAGCACCGTGAAGCTGTACATCTGTGAGATTGTGCTTGCCCTGCATTATTTGCGCAGCAAACGCATCATCCACAGGTGAGAGCTTTAAGTCTAAATACACCTGACATTTCACTGCAACCAGGTACCCTGTGTCACAAAGAAAATGCTATAAAGTTTTATATAGGTAAGGTGGCAAAGTGCTACTAGGTAGGTAGGTAAGTTCCACCAAGCCAAATTCAACTCATAGCAAGCGCTCACATGAATTTGAGGTAAGGGAAGTACGGAAGCGGTTTGCCATTGGCTTTCTTCACTAATGTCTTTGGGTTGCAACACAGGAAGGAGAACTTGTAAGTTCAGCATACCCTGAACTGCATTGGAAGCTCAGCCTGAACAAGCAGCTCAGGAGCGATTCAGCACTGGCTTTGTCTGCTGCACCACCGCGCCTTCACGGGTGAAGTATGCAGCCAATTGATGTCAGGGTCAGGAACGATCCTGGAACTTTAGTTAGGAACTAAAGCTCTGTTGGTAACTGCACTTGCCTGCTAACTGGGTTACAGTCCCCTTCCTGTGAGGTCCTATGACTGGTACTATTTTATAGAAATAGTTACCGAATGACATAATGTGTATAGTTCTTTTTGTATAAATTTGTTGAAAACACAATACACATTGTAAATAAGCTCCACGGTTGTAAAATGAATTTAAAAAACCTAAAAAAATAGTGGGATGCACGGGTGCAACTACAGCCTCCTCCTGGACTCCAGCAGGATCAGCTGCAGTGTTTAGTGGTTGATGGAGCTCATGGTCACCAGGCTGCGGTGTTGACATGAGACCAAAGATGACATGAGCCAAAAGATCCTATTTATTGTTTTCTTATGTGTTGGTTTAGCATTTTTAATAAATCACTCAGTGCAAGTGACCAACCTGTGTGAGTTGCACCACCTGTATAAGAAGCAAATACTTTATAAGTGGTCACACAGTTTTGGCCAAATATGTGAGTTTCGATAAAAAAGTACTTATGGGTGTCGTGCCCCTCAGTGAACGTGGTAAAATAACTGCACGGTCTTAAAAACGGCCATCATTGATCACAAATTACCTTAACAAGGCACTGACCGTGTAACAAATACTGGCTTGCTGACTCCAGAATATTTATGAATTCTGTGCATTGATTCATGTCCCTCATCAATTCCCATAAATCAGTGGTCAAAAATCAATTTGAACAACATCATACATTAAGTATAAAAGAAATCAAACCAAAGATAATTTTTCATAACAAAAGTGGTCCTCTTGGTGTATGATAGCTTGAAAAAAAACGGCAGATCAGGCCCCTGCCACGTAGCAGGCAGTCTCCCCGGGGCAGCCGCTCTCAAAACTGTCTGGAGACGTTGCCCCCGGGAATAAAACAGATTACGACTTTCAAGGGTTTTCATTTTTCAGGTTAACGTTTTGGTCTTTTCAACCTTGAGAACTGATCACCAGGGGCAACTCCGCTCTGAAGAGTATTTGGAAAAATGACGAATGCGGTAGTCATTTTTCTGTTTGTAATTCTGCATTACAAAATTATTGATTCTTTTTTTTTTTTCTGTGAGGTTTTTTTAAACACTGTCTGGTGCTGCCACAGCACACTTTACACCAGTACCAGGGTTCTAAGGGACTTTCTTTTGACAGCGTAGCCAGGTAATTCGGAATGAGAGTCATCACAGTCAAGGCTCTGGGTTCTCCTTTCACCCCCCGGGAGAGTAAAACAAGGCTTTGATTGGTTGACATTCACCCTGGGTTTCCATAACTGCATGGGTCAGCAGAACTTTTTAATACATGTTTTGGTGATTATGTTTCCATTGCAATTAGATTAAGTGTTTTCTGGAAGACGACTAAAGCACCCCGTGGCGTTATGAGACGGGCAGAAATGAAAGGCCGTGCTGTTTACACGCAGGTGCGCGTCTGTATCGCAAAGCGTGTCGCCGGATGTCAAGGAGAGCCGCTCGCCAGTGTCTCACTGAAACCCAAAAGTGTTGAGCGAAAAAGAGTCGAACATTTTAAATGAGAAAATAAAAATCATCCCTGATTTTCACTCCATTCACTGAACCCACTTATGAGAATGTCTGCAATTACTTACTGTGGCTTGAATGATCAGTTAAGTTTCCTTCATGGGTATTTTACACAGACCTCCAGTTTTAACTAAATTTGCTTTGGTTCATTTAAACTTTGATAACATAAAACAGATGAACAACCGTGGGGAAATAGATACGCTCTCCTTTCTCTAGCAAATGAAAATAAATCTTTAAACAATTATCTCAGTGTGTTGTCTGCAGACAGAGGGCTGCAGTTTCAGGCTCTGGAAAATGTTTGGCCTCTCAGGGAAGGTGCGCAGCAGGTACGAACCATGGTGATGAGACTAGGCCCTTAATAATGCAGAATGTGTTTGCACAGCAACTCAGATACATTTCCAAGGAGACAGGAGTCTATCCTGAATTGAAATCCTCAGCCCTAAAAACAGGGAATGCATTACTACTCATTATTTAGCTAACACCTTTGTCCGGGGCATCTTACAGTGTTAGGTACCATATACGACCATTTTGCATTGCTTACAATGACGTGCTTACTTATAAAGCATTGCACGTATATTCACCTGACACTTTTTCTCCAAGACATCTTATGGTTATTTACCGATTTATACAGCTGGGAATCTTTTTGTGTGAGGTGAGGGTAGGTACTCTGCTTTGAAAGCTTGGCTGTAAATTGGACTCTTCCCCGAGAACTCCAAGAGCTGACGGCTCAGAGAGGCAAGACGCTTGAAGAATTTCGATGTGACACTGAGAGGATTAGTTAGGCGCGGGGTGAGAGCCGAGTCGGAAAGAGAACGAGCAGAGCAAAAATCCAAATGTTGCTTAATGTAAGCCTTTCAAAGAGGAATTTATTTCGATTTTTTTCATAATAAATTAGAACTTTTTTTGATGTCTGGATAGTGATGTCTTTATGTGCACGTTAAAGCCTCGTGTACAACTGGTCCTCTCACGATTCACATAGTCACACCTTTTAATAAATTACTTCAAATTCATTTTACAGTAGAATCATCCGGCATGTTTTGCAGAAGCACATCAGTGTAGACATGCGGATCGACGGGGAAAGGGAAATTTTAGGAGACTGTTTTTGCTAAACCTGAGCACGAATATATCCGCTACATATATTTCAGAATTTCAAAAAGGTGACCCCGTAATTTTACAGTTTTTATTCATAAACTCTCGTATACATGCGGCTTGTTTAACTAAATTCTTTCCACATTGTTTTCACAATTTCAGGCACAAAGAAAAGCAAAAAATGTCACAGAGGTCTGAATGACACTGTACGGACAGTGTTTTAATCTGTGTAAATGATCCATTTTATTGTGTAGATGGACGATTAAATGTACAGTTGTATATAATTCAATATTGTTTCATATCACCATTGTTTGCCCACAGTACAGCTGTGATAAGCTACTATAAAGCACGGGACACATTTCTGTAATAATCTCAACCTCTGAAACAATAAAACGGTAGTTTTGTGACAGCTAGTAAGGTACAATGACGTCTAATAACACTATATTCTGAATTTTATACGGAAAAGTTATGAATAGGTTAGGAGTGTTATACATTTAAATGTGAAGACTTTTTTCCACAGGCTAGATGGAACTGCACACCCCACACGAACGTGGAATAATGACATCACGATTTTTCTGTCACGTTTGCTGTTATACAATTTTCCGCCCATGAAGTTGTCATTTGAAGCAGTGTTTTCTGTCTAAAAGTTTGGCGTTAAGTTTGAAAATGAGTAATTTTGCATGCTTAGAATCTTTAATTCATAGAGCGCTTTGTTTCTTCAGATCCACTGCATTTGACGTGGGGTATTTTTGGAGCTTATCAAGACACAAAATGCAGGATAATGTTCTGAAGTCTGTGCTTCAGCTCTTCATATTTTAGGGGAAACCTGAAGTCATTAGGCAGCTGAAGACTCTCAGGTTGAGCCCAGAGCCTTCAGTCCAAACAAGATGCTGTTTTGTTTTTAAATCTTCCCATTATTTTGATTTAAAAGCTATCTTGTCAGACGTGAGGTGCTTATGACTCCCACAAGGGAAACTTAAGCAGAAGACACAGCCTGCGACACATAAAGCTTCAGCAAGCGGTGACAGTTTTCACTGCGTTCTCCAAGTTTACTGCCAGCACATTATAGTAAACAAATGCTAGGTTTGCCAGCAGCTTTTCAAGTGTTAGCTAGTAAAGCTTCAGTGCCCCCCCACCACACAGCGTTATCTCCGCTGGACAAGCACAGCAGACACCCTGCGCACAAGTGTATCGACGAGACAGGTGCTCCATCTAACCTGTGTGCGGTGCTGCCACAAAAAGCCTATTGTGGACCCCAAGAGCAAGTTGGTGTGACACCGCCACCCAGGGATCGGGTGACCAATAAGCCATCTCAGTTACCCAGCTCACTGGGATAAGAGATGTAATGAGGTCATTAGATCCAGGTAATAGGTTGTCGGACTAGTTGATAGAGGGAAAAAGCCAAGAGGATCAGGTGAATCCCTCCACCCTGTCCTCCATTCAACCCAAACACACACACACACACACACGGTAGAATTAGAAATGGCTGTTTCTGAGCAACATTGCTGACAGCCAGAAATACTGGTTGTCTCATGGCCTCTCAATGTTCAAGCTTAATGATCATTGGTCCGTTTGGAATTGAACTTTTTTCAAATGACTTGAGGGTCTTTCAAGTCTCCCGGACGTGTCATAAAACTTCTTAGAAGGTTATTGCTGCTCTACAGTGCTTTTCTTGAGGGAAGTGCGCACACACTTGTCAAAGGACATACGGCCGTGCTGATGTTGATGTACCTTTGTCTGGTGTGCTCACGTCTACACGTCACCGTTCCGTCTTTTAATACGGACCGAAACTTAGTTGAGTAAGGAGCCTATCTCAGGTGTACAAGGTACAAGGCTAGGGAGGGTATTCCTCAGTCCATCAAAGAGCAGCCACACACACTAGAGGCGGTGTGGATTCCCCAGTTCAACTTCAATGCATATCTGTGGACTGTGGCACGAAAATCATACCACCTGGAAAAAAACCCACATGAAGAGGGAAACTCCACACAGACCGAGTTAAATTCAAAACCATGGCCAAACAGCTCAGGCTCTGTGAGGCAGCAACACTACCTGCTGCAACTCTGTTACTTATTTGTGATGTTTTTAGGAACATTTGATCAGACGGTCAATGCCACGTTTTCCAATATGCAAAACACAATGCAGGTCTTGGTCACCTCGCTTATTTTGACAGTTTGAACGTAAGTTCATGACGGCACGAGTATCGCGTCATTAAACCAAGTTGTTGTAAGCAAGAAAGTTTTGTTCAACAGTATTGCAGTTCATGAAGAGGAAGACAAAGTAAATCTAAATGTAAAGAGGTGGCTGTGCTGGATAGTGGTGGAACAGTTGGGGTCATAGGTGTGGGGTGGGGAAAAAAACCAATAGAGCAATGCATGCAAGCTATCCTTGAAGACTGTGGTGTGGAAAACTCCATGTTATATTCTGCTCACATACAAGACTTCCCTGGCGGATCTTAGGCAGGTAGTGATTGACACGCAGCTGATTCGCGTATGACGGGAACCAGCCGGGTGCCGATGAATCGGGAGCGTTTCCGTCTGTTCTGTGGCTCCGTTTGATTATTTATTAGCGATGCCAGCTTCAGTTTCATCTGTCACATTTTAAAGACGTAATGTAACTGAAACAACACGCACCTCAGTGCCTGGTGTGCTTAGAAAATGCAAGCGGGGAACGTGCGACGGCACGACCGTTGCATTGCTAGCTAATGAAATGTTTCCGTCTTTCTCCAGCTGTTTCTGTGAAATTTTCGGCGTGTGTGAAGCAGCACGACGTGTGAGAGACATGCTACTGAATACAAATGTGGCATTGTTGCACACTTGGACCCCTGCATACACTTTTAACCTGAGCCACCCGCACCCCCCTGTAAACCTAGACCCACCACCCAGAGGACTTTTAATAGGAGCATCAAGGGTAGAGATGAGAGCTTTTGCTTTGTGATCAGTGCACCTGGTTTTTAATCCTTGCTCTAGCTAAGAAACCCCCACGGAAGGTACTTACTCTGAATTGCTTCAGTTAGAAATGACCCAGCTGTATAAATTGGTAAATTGTGAGAAGCTCAGAGTGGACATTTGGCTTTGCAAGTTGCTTTTGAGAAGAGTTAAGTAAATCATTAATATTTGTATTTATGTTGCCTAAACACTTTATTCGTGTTGTGTTAATGCTACCTACGGGGTTAATACAGTCCCGTATAAAACCAAAGGCAACTAAGAGTGACAGCTGGGGGAAAAGCATTTAGAAACCATAGTGTGCAAAGTCCTGGTCTTGTAAACCAGAGGTCGGTAGTTTGAGCTCCAGGAAAACCGCGCACTGTGCTCTCGGTGCTTAACCTGCACTGCGTCATATGTGTGTGGTCAACACTCTTAGTTTCTTTGGATGAAGGTGCAGTAAAATCAGCAAAGTGATTTATAAGCACATGGTGTCAAATTGTGATGGAAAACAGAGAAGCCACAACAGAAAAAAAAAATCACATGCAAGTGTATGACAGAGAGACTGTTCAGTATCAGTTTATTTTAAAAAAAAAAGTAAAAAGTCACTCGGGACTTTCACAGCCTTAAATTCTGAAGATGAGTCTCCGCTCCTAAATATGCGTTCTTGCCATGTACAGGTGTAGTGTTGGAAGAACGCAGGTAGTGCATATGAGACCTTTTCCCCTCATTTAGTTTGCTCTCTCTATTCATTATTCATTGCTGAGGGAACATTTATTCACAAACTCTCAGTGAGGTGCAGGAAAGGTGACTAAGGCCAAGGAGCAAAGGAAACTAAACATCTGCCAACGGTCGAGCAAAAGCGTTCAACTAATAACTTATAACCACCAGCAATCTTTCCGGGTCTTTTCCCTGTAACCCGTTATTCTCAGAACATTTCTCGGACCGCGTACACAGAGATGATACCTGCTTTACTCAAGATGAAATTAGACGAAAACATCTGATGTATTACCCAAGCATTTTGTACAAGACTTGTAAGAAATACTAAATTACTAAACACTTGCCCCAGTAAATAATGTTTGAGGGTTCGATGACACCACCACACGGGGGTATCTGAAATTTGAAATAAAGTTTAAAGGGGTCTTCAGTATTTATAAAATTGTGCTTAAGACAAAACATCGCAAGTGGAAGCATCACAAGGTTCATTGGGAAATGAAATGTACTGCAGTCGTAAAATTTGTGTCCCCCCAGATTTCTAGTTCTCTAGCATAATCCTCCAGCATTTCTTAAAAAAACATGCAACAGAATATTTTAGTTCTGTAGCTTGAAATGAACTTTCATAAAGTTGGGAATTCTTAAAATAAGATGGCATTGCTATGCCAAAGGCTTGGGAGGTACTTAGAGAAAACCGGGAAAGGAGGGAAACACACAAGCTGTAAGTTTTATAAAGACAATATTCAAAGTAATTCCCAGGACAGCAATACTTCTGTTGACAACAAGTGTTACTAATAGAAATTCCTAAGTAATCATTTTTCATGTCACATTTTATTGCTAATAGCTATGATAACTTCCTACTGAAAATATTTAAGAGTGGGAAGATGTAGCTAGAGGAGTGGAGGGTCACATACGCCTATAGGTGCAGGAGAGCACGTGTCCAGCTATTTTGTCCCCTCAGTCTCACACGTTTTCTCCTCACTTGCTGTCACAGTTCGCAGGCACTTATCTGACTTTCTGAAACATGTGTCAGATGTTTAAAGTCTGGAATGCCCTAGTGGTGCAAGCATCCTGACAGAAACACAGGACAGTGGGTCACATCTGGCCTCCTTCAGCTGCTCTTTTACTCCCAGTCAGCCATTGAGAGGAAGCCCCACAGAACCCAGGTCAACCTGTGGCCTTTACACTGAGACACTTCTTCTCAGTGCTTCCTTTGATGGAAATGCCAGCTAATTAGATGCAACATGGCTGACCTTTTTCTCCTCAATCCTGACCCAAGCTGGTCTACCCACCAGATATGGGTGGGGCAATGCCATAAAGGGGTAATGAGGCACGATCCTGGGCCCAGCCTGTGGTGTGCTAATGGCCTGTGCCATTGCCATTACCGATGGAGACCCACAAGGGTATTTCTAACTGAGGTGTTGTCCACTGTGCAAAGCATGTCACTGTTCCTCATGCAGTAACTCCTCTCAAGCTTCTTTACCCCATTTCATTTGCGCGGTAGAAAGCTACAGACAAAATTAAACAGCCTGATAAGAAGCGTCTACCTATCTTGGTCATCTATGGGGTGGAGGTGGCGACACAGGCAGGACGGTGGCTGAAGATGGCAGACTTTCCTCTAGACATAGCTTTTATTAATTACAAAAAGTAAAACTGGGGATATGACCCAAGTAAATACAAACCCAGATCAGCACAACAAAAGTGACAATGGCCCCAGAAAAAACTTTATATTAGGGCTCCTTCTCCATTCAACCCTTCCCTTAGGAAGCTCTACAATGAGGAAAGCTGCCTTATATTAGGGCATTGATTGTTCCCTGAAGGCCAATAGTTGATCTTCATTAAGCGGTACCATTGGTCTTCACCGATAGCTGTCTCCCAGTCTTATACAGAATATATGCTTACAGGTACACGTACATGCATTCGTATATTCCCCGAATTCCACGCAGTACTGTGCAAAAGCGTTAGGCGTGCAACTTGAATGAGTGTTGAGAAGTAAAAGTAGATTCTCATCTACCATCAGAGAGGTTTCTCATTGGTCCCAAATTCATTGTGCAGCCTGAGAATGACCTCAAACACTCAATCTCAGTCATACACAACTATGTTAAGCAAACAGATGGACTCCTGTGACAGATGGTCTGGTCCCCACAGAGCCCTGATCTCAACATGATCAAGTCAGTCTGGGAGGACATGCAGAGACAGTCAAAGTCTGTAGAAGAACTGTGACCAGTTTGGAAGAACCTACCAACCTCTACCTTAAACTGCATGCAAGTTTGCATAAGAGAATTGATGCTGTTTTAAAAGCAAAGGGTGGACCAGCAAATATTGATCTGACTGAGGTTTTTTTGTCTACTGCACTTTTTAGAAGGTTTATTGATTAATAAGTATTCATGGCATTATTTCTGGAACCATCCTCGCTTTATAGCATTTTTCCTACAGGTGCCTAAGACTTTTGCACAGTCCTGTATATATGTGTAAAAGACACAGAACTCACTAATCAGTGCTACTGTTGCTAAAGCGTCAAAAGAATTAAGGTTTTCAGCAATTGAATGTGCCCATTGTTCCCAGTCGCCCATTGCTGGGTTTGCTAATGCAAGTCACTGTTACTTCAGCAAAGGAAGTGAAGCTTTAATTCTGGCCAGATCGGTGACCATGGCAACATACAGGCCTGGGCCTATCTCCCCGTGGTTCTGCCTACCCCCCAGGTAGCATCCCTCGGAGGTGCTGGGCAAACACCTGCTGCTGTCTTCAGAGCTCGCTGGAGAGAGTCGTCACGGCGGGAAGCGCGAGGACGGGGTCGCAGCCCAATTAGTGTTCTGTCTCTTTGGATTTGTTCTTTCCTACAGCCTGACTGAAGGCTCAGCGTCCTTTGTTCCCATTATTTCTGCATTTTATTCACGGGTTGAAGATGCAAGACATTGTAGTTTTTAATGTCAGAATACAGTCTTAAAGGAACTCGGCTGTACTCACACCAGCTGACCCTGAGGAAATGTAAATCACAAATTAAATATGCAGTATTTCCTAGAATCTTCTTTGTCGTTTCCTCGATGAAGGAAATAAATCTCTGTTTTTAGTATTTTTCTCAAAACCTTTTTTTTTTGCCAAACACTTATTTTTCCCATATGCACAGTTTTGGTATTGCATAGAAGACAAAATTAAGACCAAGACATTTTTAGGATTTTATTTTTCATTTTATACTTTTCTGACAGCTGTAGTTACTCAAATCTCATTCTGACTGGTATTTGTTGAATAGTGGTACAGCGCTGTTCCTAAATGAAAAACCAACATTTTTAAGAAGTGCAAGAAAACATTTTTTTAACAGCCATCATTCGGTGTTCGCAGGACCTTTTCTATGTTTTTTAATGATGATATTTACCTAAGAAAGCAATCAAATATTTATGATGAATAATAATCCTAGTTAACTTATTAAATGCAAGAGCATGCAGCTTGAAGACAACATATAGTTTTATTCTGAGTAAACACAGGAGGCACCTGTGGCAATTCAAAATGTAAAATCATGACGCTAGTGCATTAAAGAAGAATTAAATTTAATCCACATTTTTCATATCTGTGTCTCCATACAGGGAAAACAACTGTGTCTGACTGTAACAGCAGACCTTCCTGACTATTTTTAATTCAACTACCTTTAGAAGATGTGGAGTTCTCTTTGTATGATAAACAGACATTATGCAGGATATTTAAACAACATTGTTATACATTAGATTCTCTATGGATGAGATTTGCATGATTTTGAAACGCATAATACAAAATGCAGATAAAAGTGAACGCACTGTGCAATATGACCGGAAAGAATTAAATTACCATATCAAAATTGCTACTTTGCATGTACTAATGCTATAAAATTTATTTCTTCTTATTCATTTCATAATACTTTATTTAAATGTTCACCCATTTGACATGTAGATCTGTGGAGTAGTATACTGTTACCATCTGTATAACAAAATTGTTAATGGGGAAAAATACTTTTAAATATTCCAAAAGTCTTTCGGAAAAAGTAAAAGAAGCAAAAGAACAAACATTACTTACATTTGGTGGCATTATTTATCTCAGAATAAACCTTGACTTTAAAGTCTGCTCTTGGCCCTGTGTAGAGAAGCTTTACCTTGATTTACTACCATTCCAACAATGGTGACCCATTTCCAAAATGGTTGTGGAGAGGTCGCACTGTGGAAAGAACCCCCCGTGGCTCTGGCTGGTATCATGTGTGGCACTAGGTTCTCTCAAAAACACTTATTAACCTCAGTCTCCAGATGAGAAAATGGGATGGTGCTCTGCTGGAGCCTCGTGTGAACTTAAATTGAAGCCCAGTTTCTGGAGTTCCGTATTCGTAGCTCTCAGTGAAGTTTACACAGTGGTTCCGCGATATTGCGTTACATCACTGGCCAAGAGTCGTTTCGATTTACCTGCTAAATAACACAGGAACGTGATGATAAAAATGTATTTTTTATTGCATGGGTTTCTGTCCCACCTTCAAGGTGTTTCATAACCACGGTGTGAAACACAGTGATCCTTTTAACAGTTGTGATAGTTTAAATTCTCCTCCAGAGTTGTAGAATATCACGACTGTCAACAACCTGTCTACAATGCAAAAGGAACTTTTTGAAATTTCCATAAATTTTCATAGGACGGATGATGATTCCCTTAATGGCGGGAACCCTGTGATGGACAGTCACCTACTCGGTATTAAAATGGACACGTGAACTTAACTTGCTGAAGCTGCCAAAGCTGCTGAGTGGTGTAGCTTGTAAGTTCAAGACGTAGGTGACGGACGTTTCTGACACTGGATTTGAAAGCTACATAAACTTACGTCCGATTTTTCGGAATCATCTGTGTACATCTAACTTTCAATTCTGCGACAGCTACTCCTGTATTATGAGCTGGAAAAAACAGCTTTTTGGCTGTATTGACTTTACTTTGATGACTGCTTTTTTGTTTACCCTGAGTGAGGCGTCACTTTGGAAAACACTGCCAAAATAATAAGTGCAAATGAAAATGAAATTTTGGCACTTGCTGTAGCGGTTATAACTGTGATTAAATCCAACATGTTGAGCTCTTCTATGCTGCTCGACTGAGCATCATTAACAGCAACAGTAAACAACAGCGAATAAAGCAAAATGACACTGTACACCACAGTGGATTGTACTGCCTATCTTGTCTTGAGTTGTTTTTTGTCTCTTTGCAGAGATATTAAACCAGACAACATTCTACTGGACGAACACGGTAAGCCATTTCGACCTCACATCCGTGTGATAAACTTAAAGTCGTCGATGATGTTTGCACAACTTCCAGTGTTGCCAGAAACTGAATTATGGCCATTTAATTGCACGTGGAGGCTTTCCAAGCGAGGGGAGACTCAAAGATGACGGTGGAGTTAATGTTAGCAAGAAAAGCGCTTTTGGTTTGAACAGCTGAAACACATTTCTCAGTTTATGTCCTCCATGGCCCTCAGCTGTCTGGTGCGAGATGGCTTAAGTGGACGTAGTGCCACCATAAACCTGTTCTCAGGGCAAAAGAAACCAGTCCTTCTTGATTGTCCTTTTCACTAAAGCGTCCCAGTTCTTCAATGCCTGTGTCAATATTTCTGGTATAAATATTTAACAGCAGAATGCTGTGATTTCTCCTGCTTCCCCTGTCTTTCCTTTAAGGCAAAGGGAACAGGAGGGGGGCGAGATGGAGCTGAACAGCAAAGGCTGATGGGAATATACATTAACATGGGTTACTGGAAAGATGAGAGAGGGAAGTTGGCTTCTAACACCTGTAGGCTGATGGCCTCAGGCTTTTCTGCTTCACAGAAGCATTCCTTTGAATTTTAGCCCGAGGCTTTTTCCATAATAACCTCACCGACGTTCTTCTATATTAATGTCCACCTTCATGTTTGACTTGAAGTCCAACTAAACAACTAAACAGAATGCCAGAAACTTTTGTTCCATGTCTGGGACTCTGAAGAGTCAGACCAAATCTAGATACTTGAGTATGAAGGACTCATTATTTGGAAAAAAGCCATCAACTCTGCAGCAAGAATGGATGTGTGGTAGGAATGGATGTGTGGTAGGAATGGATGTGTGGTAGGATGGGTTACCGTGATTCACTGTGGTGTTCTGCTACAGGTGAGTTTGCATTACATCAGTTTGGTTTGGGTTCACTTGGACAATCATACCCAGAGCGTAGAGCAGAAGGTGGAGGCAGCTTTTTGGAGAAGAGCTGTACCGGTCAGAAGGTGGTGCACCTTACATCACATTGTGTGAAGCAACTATTGATGCACATAGTTTGCTGTGCGTAGAATATGTACCAAAAATGAAATCGCTGCCACTTGACTCTGACATAACAAAACTTTCAATGTACAGGTAACGTGGAAGGAGATTTTCCTGCTTTCTAGTAGCAGACGTTTTCCACATAGGTGGAACTATCATGCAAGTGGCAAGGGTGGGACCCTGCTAGTTTTTTGAGGTACTTTGTCTAAATTACCACTGTAATGTATTTAAAGAAAGAAATGGGGCAATTTTAAGATTCTTTTGACAGAAACCTTCACTAAGAAACAAAATAATGGTGATGGCTATATGTACCACAACAAAACTCACAGCTTGGCATTGCCTTCAGCTCACGATGTGTTTAAAGTGGAAGTAATGTCTCTGCATGTGTTTATTTTTTAGCACATTTTTCAGGGCAGACTCCCCCCCCCCCGGTTCTCCCTTATCGCTGAGGTGCAGCATCTCCACATAAACAGGCCGCTTTACATTTGGAGCACCCACTCGCTGCACTTGTGGGAGAGCAGCCTGGCCTCCACGGCACGGTCCCCCGTGCAGACCAGCCGCTGCTAAAGTAGGTCCATTCACAGCAAGTGTAGCCAACTGCTCCAGGCGTGGCGGGGGACCGCTTTTCCCACAGAAAAGCACAGGCCGAATTTGAGCCTCTCACCTTGAGTTTAGCTTAAGTACTTTTTGCGAGCTTCCTGGAATAGCAGAGTTGGCTGACGTGTCCTTCAGCCACGAGTTTGCGGCATGCAGGGAAAAAAATAGGACATATTCCCCTAATACGTTCAGAAAGACATAATGTGCCCCCCTTACTGTTTTTAAAATAGTTCAGCACTCTGTTTTATGACCCCACTACACACCTTCTAGGATGTCAGAAGTAAAGCCCAGAAACACATTTGGTAAAATTGGTACAATTTCCACTTCATTATGCTGCCATCTATGTCTGAGGTGACTATGAATGTTGGGTTTTTATACTGAACTTCATCCAGCAGTGCCTTATAAAAAGTATTCAAACCCTGGATTGCAAATTACACTTACGTGTGTTTTTCCAGTCAGCATTTTTTGTGAACTCGTGCTGTACACTAAACCTAACACTAACCCTGTTATTTCGAAGAAAGTGAAAAACTGAAATGTGCAGCTTGCACAAGAATCGAAATCCCACACATTAATATGTAACCAGTTAACCGATTTATTAATAATTTGGATCATATTCAGCCCTTTCTACTGGTGACAGATTTGTACTGCATCGATTCAAGGTTAAGTACCTTGACCGAGGGCTCTTCAGCCGGAGCGGGAATTCAAACCTGGGTCCTTCATTTGCAGAGTGGCAACACCACTATGTTGCCTGCTGCTACCGATTTTGCTTCCTTTTCTGATTTTTGTCCACAGCCACTTTCAATTGCCCCTTTGTACAGTCTGGAAATATTTACTGGAACAGTTCGGACTAAATGTCTGGGGTACATTGCACCATGAAACTTGAAGAAAAAGGCTTCAGATTCCAAATTGTGCTTTCAACCATCATTCCAGCTACTCCTGTACCTGCAGCCCATCCAAAGTTTATCTTTGTTTGCTGCATTCTTCACGTAGGCCACGCTCACCTGACGGATTTCAACATTGCTGCAGTTGTGAAAGATGACCTGCAGGCCACCTCCATCGCAGGGACGAAGCCCTACATGGGTAAATCGTCTTTAAAAGTCTGTTTTGTGTCTTGTCACAGCTGAAGACATTATGCGAGGTTTTGCCATATATTCTCCTTCCTCCCCGGAGGAAAATAACCTCTAAATTATTATACTTTTAGTTAATGCACCACGTCTGTGTCTGTCTGGTTCCGAGGGATCAGCTATGATGTAATTGAATTATCTATGGATTTTAATTCCAGTAAACAGACCCCCCCAGTACCTTGTGGTTCTCATCAAACATGGTTTAATGTGATGACTGATCCTAGTTTTTAGCTGACCAGACAGAGGAAAAATTCTATGGCAAGAACTGAAAGAATGAGATGTAACTGAGTTAATTATACATGGTTGAAGGAAATAAGAGCTCCAAAGCGTACAAAGCTTTGTGTTTATTAAAAAAAATACACAAACCATGAACATGGATGTATCATAGCAGCTATTTCTTGTTTTCCGAGGATTTTGAAACGAACCGGTGTGGACAGAATTAGTTTCCCTGTATGGGGAAGTAGCCTTTAACCTCTTGTGTGTCCTTGCTGTCATTACAGCCCCTGAGCTATTCCAGCCTTTTGAAGGGATACACCCTGGATACTCCTTTTCAGTGGACTGGTGGTCCCTTGGCATCACTTCCTATGAGCTCCTGCGTGGACAGGTTAAGCTACTGTATTTCCTCTGTTCTTCAAAGAGCCCCACAGTAATGGCTTTTTCCACCTTAGCAGGGGGTTACGGGCAGTTCTCACCCAGCAGTGTCAATTGTCCAAGTTCCAAGGAAAGACATATGAGAAGCAGACAGCCCTCTTAGTTGTCTTAATAAATCACAGCGCTCAGATAAGACTTTGCTGGAATATGTGTAGTATCAGTTATACTGTCTGAGTCAACTGTCTATCCAACCATCCATCCATTATCAATAACTGCTGTATCCTGGTCAGGGTCATGGTGGTCAACAGTCTGTCTCAGAATCATCGGGTGCTAAGCTATGAAACCAGCCTTGGATGGGAAACCAGACGATTGCAAGGTGGCCATACAAAAGCAGTCTCACACACACACACACACACACACACACAAAGGGCTATTTTAGAATGACCAACTAACCTTGAACCCATATACTTGGACTGTGGGAGGAAACCAGGGCACCCAGAAGAAACCCATGCAGACAGGGGGAGAACATTCAGATTCCACACAGACTGAGCTGGATTTGAACCCAAATCTGAACAATAAAGTTTTTAACAACTGCATGCAAGAAACAAGCCATCGTGTCTGCCCAGCTCCTCTGCAGCAGTTTCCAACTTTTCTGCAGCACTTGTGTCTTGCTTTTGTTTCATTCTTGCGACCAGGTCCTCCCATACAGAGCATTGTCCTGGTCACCCCGGTGTGCTCACCCTTTTTCACTGTTCTTACGTGGCCTGAAGGAGCAGTTTGTGGTTGTGTGTTCTGTCTTGTAGAGGCCTTATGTCATGCGCTCCAGCATGCCAGCCACCGAGATCCTGCAAGGCTTCCATAGCCTCCCTATCAACTACCCAACATCTTGGTCCCCAGAGATGAAGTGTCTACTGAGAAAGGTACATGAAGGTCCGCTAGCTCCTACTCTGTCTGACTGCTTCAGCCTTCTCACACGACAAAGACTAAATTACATTAATGTTGCATGCAGAAAATTAGCCGTAACTGTGTTTGTGTGTTACGCGCTGTCTAGATGTAAGTGTTTTATTGTTTCATGTCCCACTTCTGCAATAACCCCCCCCCCCCCCCCCCCCCCCCGGCNTGTGTTACGCGCTGTCTAGATGTAAGTGTTTTATTGTTTCATGTCCCACTTCTGCAATAACCCCCCCCCCCCCAGTTGCTGTGTATCGATATAAAGAAGCGGCTCTCCAGCTTGTCTGAGTTACAAGCCCTGGGCTACATGTCTGATGTGAACTGGGATGCTGTGTTGAACAAACAGATCTCCCCTGGCTTCATCCCTAATGCAAGTCCATCCCTTTATCGTTCTTTACGTGGCATTGGGTCTCCCCTCTGGTGTGACTGCAAACGCCGATCCTTCTCTTACAAGTTTTAAGTGTCATGATTTGATCAGCAGATTTTGCTACAGCCACTTGGAGTTTGACGTTTGTCCCTCCCACAGAGGAGGCGGTTAAATTGTGACCCAACGTTCGAACTGGAGGAGATGATTCTGGAGTCTAAGCCTCTGCACAAGAAGAAGAAAAGGTTGGCGAGGAGAACCCGGGAGTCCGGCTCCGACAGCTCCCCTCAGGTGAGACCATACGCACGTCAGCACATCCCCCATTGGGACTCGGGGTTAGGGTCTCATTTGGGACTACCCATCTACCCTTTCACCAAGCCTGGAAGCTCTGTGAAATAAGATTTTTTTGGTTGCAGGGCAGATGTCACGTGGTGTCAAAAGCCTGGACCAAAACTTACTGGAAACGGCAGTAAAACTTAAGGCTGCTTACCTAAATTCGTGTCGTGGAAAATAAATAAATACATAAATAAATAAATAAGCAATAAAGGTTAGTTTGATATCACAAATGAGAAGAAAATGTAGCCCAAGCATCATTAGCGAGAGTGGAACTAGTTGGCAACCAACGTTTCATTAAAGTATTCTGCAAAGTGGCCATTTGTCTGATGTTCTGTCACGCAGGGGTCTTGCAGCTGAAAACTTGCTCAGAGCTGCACTCCCAGAGCTCTCGTCTCCGGGCGATGAGCATCCACACAGCTGAGCTTTTCAGAGAACTTAAGCTCAGAATGTAGAGCAAATGCCTTTGGGAGGTGAGGTGTGTTGACGTCAGGACACGGGACGTTGTTCATATACCGACTAGACTGTTGGCTTTGTTTTAACGTTCAGCATTATCTTCAGATACTTGTGCTGTTTTTCAACTTCTGTCACCAGTGGTATGAGACAGAAATCGTCTGCAATAGAGTTTATTTTGGCCAAATGACAAATAGGCAGAAGAAAGCTGAGCAGAGAAAATATTACACTTAACTGAATATAATGGGTCCTGTAAAATATGTAAATTAAGCAAAGGGAAATAATGAAAAGAATGAATGAATGAATTCTGAATTCTTTGTAATGTCCAGTAAACCTGAAGCCCACCTTCCAAAGGCTAATGGCTACTGATAGTTCTAACATTTTCCACAAAATCTTTATAGAGCACATCTCTTCCCCCTGGTGTCTCCTCACTTTTTTCTCAAAGGGAAACTCAAACAAGGGAACCTGCAACAGATCAAAATTATAAGGCTATTCACCTGTAAATATATCGCTTTCTGTTGGAATCCCTTGGATTCGAAGGAGACGCCTCACTCAGAATGTGCTTTGGGGTAAGGAAACTTAGCTCAGCGTTGTGAAATGAAGTTTGTAATCGCCCCGATGTGCACTTTACTGAATAAGTTTTCAATCATTATTCAGTTAAAATAAGCGATCCTTTAGTAGAAGTTCTTACAGTGTATCACTGTATCACCAGGTGAGTTTCCGGTCACTTCACCGGCTGTGTGTTGTAGGTCTGCCGTGCGAAGCCAGGAGGCAGAGTCTCCGGCGGGAGAGATGTAGTCTCTGGCCAGCACCTCCAAAGTGGGCCTCATCCACAGTGGATGAACGGGGTCCACCGCTCAAACCCGTGGTCCAGACTGCCTATTGCTGCGGTCTGCGCAGTATCCTTCTGGCAGTCAAAAGATCCCTCACACTTGTTGTTCAGTCTTTTATCACAGAAAACCTGTCTTGCTTACATCAAAAACAACATAGTAGTAAACCGACCCCTCCCCAGTGTGAAAGCGTTAAACCCTATTTGTGTGACAAGTCTGAAGCCGTCCTGCCATTAGGACCTCAATTGTGGTCATTGCTTTTTCCGGTAGATTTAGAGATCCTTTCCTGATGTCCTTCAACAACCTCGAGTACCTTACAGTGCAGGAAGGTGGCAGCTTGTTCTGTGGCACTTCGTCCTCCATCCCCCGACAAAACATACATTTTATCTGAATTAAAGCCGGATGCTGGGGCAGAAGGGAGGTTAGGGCTGCGCATGTTTTTGGTGAGAAGCTGCCTAAAAACTCCTGATCTGCGGCCAACAGAGATTTTTACGATGAGTTCTTCACTAAAGAGCACCAGTACAGTGAACTGGCAAATTGTTTTGATCAAGTTCCCAAACAACAAACCTTCTCCAGGTTCAGTTTGATTTTCGCTGTGTTGAGGTAGAGATCCCAGAGCACATCGCCTGGTATCCAGTGTGGATGATGTGCCACTGACAGCATCTAATGGACCTTCATGACCTTTAAGCGTGTGTACTAACACCAGTGGGGAGGATCATGGTCGGTAGGGGCAGTCAGACGGGGGTCTGCTGGTGCTTTGCTTCGCAGTCAGATCGCATCACAGCCCTGGAGAACTTGCGTGGCCGTTCCCCTCGCTGCAGCCTGTGTGTCAGCACCCACTCCTTCCGAAGCATCACGATTCCATCGATCTGCGGCCCCCCGCCAGCCTTCTCCGTTTTCGCAGTGCCGCTCGGGAGTTGCGCGTAACGACAGCGCATGTTCCTAAAATCACGCTGTCGCTCTCCTGCCGTGTTCCTCATCTGTCTGCCCAGACCTTGTCAAAGTCAACCATAGGTTTTCAACATGGTGGCTCTACAGCACTGACTGCCTGACTGGCTCTGTGTTTGGTGTTTTGGTGCTGCAGAACGGACAACTGCAGCAACGTCTGCTGAACATCCAGAGGGATTTCGTCGTCTTTAACAGAGAGAAGTATGTCCCGCGTACGCACACCGCCACAAACATGCATTACGCCAACAGGTAAAGTAAGACAAGGAATAGCGCTCTGGGTCCACGGCAGACGGAGCACTTAACAGAACAGCAATATTAGAGATCTCTGTAGCACAAAATAGACTGACTATAACTTTAATAACAGCACATAAACACAGAAAACTGTCTATTATATGGATAACAAATGTAAAATTTCTTATATTTTTATGTTACATATTTTTGATATATTTTTAACATCCATCAAATTTGTTAAAAATGTGTCACAGACTTTCTCCTTGAAATGTCAAAGGTGAAGGAGGTGCCTGCTGGGGTTTCCTCAGTGCTGCCCTGAAGGCTCCAGACTGACACGCCTGTCACGATGATACGTCGATGACTATTAATGCGTGTGACAATGAGACACCAAGCCTGCTTTTCAAGGCGTTACTTGGAGGTGACTCAGGACTTTCAGCGCCGTCCCCTTTCTGAAACTGGACTTACGTAAGTTTGTCTTCTTTTCATCTCTTTGTTAAAGGTTAAGAAGGGTCAAGGAAGACAGGGAGGACGTCGTGAGCAAAGAGACGTACGAGGACACCGAGGATGGGCAAAACAACAATGTGGCCCCTGCAACCTTCAAATCGGGATAGGAGACCGTCCCCAGCTGGACTTTTGAGATGACCTGGGTGACATGGGGTCTGAAGTGGAACAGCATGCTAGAAATGGGTCTATACAGACATGGAGCTGAGATGCTACAGGCTGGCTGTGCTGGAGCCGTGTATGTAGCCTGGTTTTCACCAGATCTCTGCTAATGGCTACAAGAGGAGTGTAATCGATATGTGGAGATGGACTCAGGAATGTATTGTTGGCCTTGAGCGCGATATGTAGCTTCGCAAATATTTACCGTTATTGCCTGCCTCGAGAGAAAACAAACAATGGGCAGCGGGCACAGTGCGTGTTTATGTGGTTCTGTGATTCCGTGGCTGTTCACCAACTCCATTCCCAAGTTTCCCCCAGTCAGTGGGCCAGATTCATGAGGCAATTTTAAAATGTTCTACACTCAGCCTGCTGTTTTTATACCACTCCAGACCTCGATATTAAAAGAAACTGCAATGTGACAGAACACGCGTTTTGCTCTGAGATTAGGAATTATTCATGGGACGGATGGGATCGAGTATTTTTTATGGGTTTTGGGGGAATCACCGCTTCCCTCCAGACTTTGTAAAAAGAGGTACGAACTGTTGTGCTGTTAGGCTGTGTGTTCCAACCGTCGAGGAACCCGCACTTTTTGGTTTCATCTGAACTGGAAACTGAAAACCTCGCAGCTGGAGATTCTGACATTTAATTTGATCATTTTGTCCTTTCGGATCCCATCGCAGTATAAAAAGTATCATAAGATTCAGAGACATTTTGTATTCAAGCCCAGGCCCTCCGACATAATTAAATACGCCGCCGTATTGATCTCTGGTCGGCATGTAAAGTACTCCGTCAGGTTTGGAGGGTACAGCTGCACCGAGGCCTCCCCGACACTTCTGGAGCTCAGTTCACCCGCAAGGGACTGGAGGTGAGGTTCAGGATCACATCGCTGCCTGGTTAGAAATAACTCCCAGTGCAACACAGTATTTCTGCAGTCTTTCTGCTCCTGTTTAAGTTCGTCTCTGGGGGGTTTTTTTGCTGCCAATGTCAGCTTTTCCATCAGGGGCAAAGTGGGGCTCCCAGTGGCACTGAATCCCAAAACTGTTCAATTATGTCTTGTTGGATTAAAAAGGCTTTTCTTTAGTAGGACTGTAAACCGTATGTTTACTTGCCGACGTTCAAAATAATATGTTTATATTAAAAAACCCAAAATTTCGGGTTTTGCGGTACAGTATCTTGGTGGAAAATGTAAACGTGGGAATTCACGATGTTGGCGCTAATACAAACGGGCAACCAAAATATATGCAGTTCCCCATAATTATACTTATCATAATATTTATTTTGCAGTAAAAACGGCATAAAAATGCATATATTGTTTTGCTTAGTAATGCAAATATATTGTAATTAAACTCCGCCACCTGGTGGCCATAAGGGTTTGTTCAGCTTGATTTTATATTTCCCCAGCTCTCAAAATAGACAAAAAGTGCAGCTACAAAAAAGTAATAATGAGTTTTAATATGTATATTTATATATATATTTGTTTTTTAATCAGCTACTTATTGTTGTCTGTAAAAATAACCTTCGGAAGAGCTCGACCTGTTTTGTGAGGTTAAGGACACTGCCAAACATCAATAACCGTCGGCCTCTAATGCGCTCTTTTGAACCTCAGATGCTCCGTCTGCAAAAGCAACCCTGTCTGATTTCATTTAGATTAACGCGGAAAACTGCTGACAAACCAGCTCGGTGGGCTTAGTGAGATGGTCCTGATGTTTACTGTGACGGGGCGTTCGGGAACAGGAGAAGGCGGCTCTCGCAAACCCGGAGGCTCTGAGACGTTGGTGTGATGCAGACACACGAAAAAGAAGAAAAAAATAAATCACACAATGATGCAAACTTTCAGCTCATTATAAATCATTATGAATCTAATTGCAGATAGTTTTTCAATCTATGTTGTAATGCCTGTGAAGGAGGACTTGGGTTGCTTCTCGGCCCTTAGTTGCTCATTAAAAATAGTCTGCAGAAATAGCAAACCTTGGGTTTTGCAGCTGGGTGGAAATAATTCCTCAGGGTGGCGTCATAGAGGATAAACACCCTAAATATAATATCCCTATTCAGCCTACCATCGAACTGTGTTTGTGAAACAGGAAGTCGAGTTAAATCTGGTTTGTTAAATTTCGCTTGGCCTTGATGTGAAGTGAGCAGCGGGCCACTCTACCCATTTGGCTTATCGTTTTCATGTACTAACATGCTGCAACCACGTGGTCATGGGATTGACAAACTACCACCACCACATGAGAAAGCTGAAACATGCTGCTTTCTTTTTAAAATTTAACCGGATAAGTAAACAGATTTGTCCGGTACCGGGCCGATGAGCCACAAAGGGAAACAAAAGCACATAAGGAGGTCTGCTTCGTGTTACAGATATACTGTAAACATACGTCGCTCAGCCCTCCTTGGTTCGGAAATGATGAACAAGATGTGGAAGTCCTTCCAGTTCTTCTCCAGGAAAGACACCCTAGAGGAGGTATTTATTGCTGTCCTGTTGGGATACTGGCCTGAAGCTCTCTTGAAGCTCTTCACATCAATTCCTGCAATCCAAGCAAGGTCTCAGAAATGTCCCATCACTCCTTTCGGTCACCAGCTGTGACCCGATGAACTTCCCCTGACTTCCAGATTCCAGTCTGCAGTTTATATGTATCTTCAGTCACACATTACGCATCCGTATTTGAGTCGGCTTGAGTCACTGTGGGTTCTCCAGTCTGCCGGTCCTTTGATGTGAACACATTGCCATTGATTTAGTTTTAAACAAATCTATTCTTCATTCAGAGCAGGCTTTCAACCCATGACATCAGCGAGATTGGTGTACAGGGTATAAAACCCATGGTGGAATTGGCTTTTAGTCTATGAAGATTTAGCCATGAGGGTGAATCACCTTGGAAACTAACACCCTTTTTAATTTGGTTCTCTCTTTGTCTGATCACCTCCATCTGTCTCTTTGTTCTAAATGGAACCATAATAAATTGTCATTAGTTAAGAAGTGTTCTGGCACGTGTCCAGCAGCAAATAGTCCGTCCCAATCGGCAGGGTCTCATTTTCCTACTGTCACTTTTCAGCACTTCCCGGTACCTCAGAATTATAACCGTACAGCATCAGGCTCAGTGAGTTCACGTCTACAGTGCTGATGCTCTTCTAATGTACAACTAATGTGTTTATGAGTTCTTATCTTTAGCCACTATACTGCTGCTGGCCCTCATGTAAATATAAAGGGACTTTATACAGTCACATTGATTTGAATTTCAAATATTTCAAAACCTGCATGCATTTGTATTAATAGATATCTTACACTATAACTGTCAAGGTGGATCTAACAGACTGACTACAGCCACGGGCCGTAATGTGCATGTTTTTTTTTTTTTTTTTTGTTTGCACCTTGCAAAATAAAAAAGGCAAAACTAAATTGTGTAGACATGATCCTTCCGTGCCAAAGACGTAATCTATTCAGACAAAGAGCCTCGAGTTCGCAACTCATGTTTATTCAGGAAAAATCATACAACCATCACTTCATTGGTTTTTGACCTGCTTTTTTCCGGCTTTTTCATACATGGAAAAAAAAATAAAACAAAACAAAACATAAAAGAGTCAGACAAACAAATATTATTAAGAGCAATTGTGTTGGATTGTTTTTTTTTTTTTTTCTCCTGTCACTCAGTAAATGTTCCTCAGCGGTCTCTTACTTAAACCTCCTGCAGACAGGGCTGGGGCTGCTTACAATACTTGTACTGGTTTGAAACAAAAGCGGACTAAAATGGACGAGTCATATTTTCTCTCAACAAAACATACAGGTGATAGATACCCAACCCATTTTTCATTCGATCAATAAGTACCAACATTGGCAGTTTAACAGAACTACTTCTACTGTGTGTGACAGTTGTTCCAATGCAGAGTCATCTCTGTAAACTGTGGTCACCTTCAGTTTTTATTAAGGGCGCTTCTGGCAGCTGGGGGGGGGGGGGGCAACTGAATGAATCTCGGGACATCCTCGGGTGCTGAGGGAAACTGGGGCAACCATGGGAAATGTCTGCCTGGTTTATCCCAGAGGGAGTGATGGACCTTAGCTATCAGCAGCTATTGGAGTCTGGACTTCAGCCAGGAGCACAGCAGCCATCGCTTTGCCCCTCAGGCTTGTGACCTCACAGCCACGGAGTCCATCAAACCACCCAAACCGTGGGTCCTGGGAAATAAAACCATCGGCTCACTCCCGATAAAATTTTGTACGGGGCACCATGGCTGAGAACCACTCCCAGAGTTAAGTACTCTAACAGAAGATGAGTAAAATTAAAATAACTGTAGGCGGTAACTGTGTAAATACTGTTATTTCGAAGCAGGTTTTCCTCTTTTGTTCCTCATATTTCCAAAGCTCCTAGAACCAACTGCACGGCTAGTTTTATCTATGTCGGTTCTTTTTACATCTTTTTCTCTAAACTGATGTCAGTTTTCCAAATTTACTTAATAAACGCATGAATAGCACAGTTGTCAAGTGTAAGATTTGGATTAAGAAGCAAATGAAAAGGACAATTACAACGAGCAGCCAGGAAAGAGCGTTTGGAAAAATATGAAAAAAAAAAAGTTTTTTTTTTCCCCTACCAACAAGCTCTTGCATGTTTACAAAATCTGTGTACCAGATGTTTTTTAAATCTTACATTTTAATTTATTATGCTATCAAATACTCCCGGTTCAACAACCCAAGGACACGGCAACAGCACCATTCACAAAGCTACATCACGTCTACCAGACTCACGTTGCAATCTATATACTGTTCATGGTTCTGCAAGGTAACAAAGCAATGTACACAGCTGCAAAAGGAACTGAAAGTGACACTGGAAGCTGAACAAAAAGAGGTTAAAAGCGACATTCGGGCAACAGCAGTATTCCTTTTCTTAGAAAGCACACTTTCGAAGGCGGAGGATGTTCATTGTGCCTGGTTAGTCACCGTGGGAGGCGTCCGAATCCCAGTCCTTCACTTCTGAAGCACCATTAATGGGGAATTGCATTGCAGAGGGCCATTCAAATATGAACCCCCTTCATACGGACCTGTGAAGGAATCAGCTCTCACCACCGGAGCGTAGCTCACGTTTCCAATATAAGGTGAAGTTGTTGAATGCTTGACATACGTACGCAAAGTAAATCCTGAAAGAATGAACCTCTGCAACCGCTTTACAGATCTGACTCAGTCTATTTACAAAGTAACTGTCTATATTCATTGAAGACTGTGTTATGTTTCACAAAACCTTAATGTGGCCTTTTATATGAACAGCACACCATGCAAAGTGCTGGCAAAGTTGCTTCACACTCAATCCGTTTCGCTAATATCACTGCGTATCTCTAAAAAGCAATGCATGAAACACCAAAGACATTCAGGGAATGCCAGTTTTTTCTCGGTAAAGTAGGGCTTTCTGAGGAGAAGGAATACTGCACTGTTAAAGCTATAGCAGGTAGCAGTCGTGATTGGTAAGGCAGGAGGATTCAGTGTTTAGCTTGAACTTGAACTTGAACCAATCATGTCTCCTTCCCCAGCACTGCCGCTCTTTCTCTTCAGCTCAGAGATGTGATGTTGGAGCGGCCACCAGGGGGTACCACTATGCGCCGGCCCGCTGGCCGGATGGGGGTTTCTTCCGTGCTGGGAGCTCCTGGGGGTGAGAAGGGGTGTTTGGGGTTTGAACACAACAGGCAAAGCGGACCAGACGGCACCGCTGATGAGGTCTAGACTTCGCCGGAAACCTCCTGGTGGCTTAATAATGCCCTTTGAAAAAAAAGGACTACGACAAGGTTATAAATGCAAAAAAGGGATCCCAGTGTCCCGAGACAAATCCCATCAGCCCCAGCAACACCACAAGCGTAGAACCAACTAACACACACAGCTATTGAGGAAAAACGTTTTTCGTTGTTGTTGTTGAAAATGACAGGTCTCCCTGGAAGAGGGATCTCACAGGCTGCTCTGTGTGTGTGTGTGTGTGTGTGTGTGTATCAAACAGGGCTGCATGGGCATTACTTTCAGAATACACTTCAGCAGAAAAACAACTTCTCAACTTCGGTCTTCTCATTACTTCACCACATCAAGTGTAGCACCACTCGGCGTTCAAGGGTCACATGCTCGACATTTTTGGACCAGGGACTTCAAATTGAAGCTGTAAGGTCACTTAACACATTCTTTAGGCGGACATATTGAAACAATGAAACGCAGCCTAAGCATAATGCCATAAACAATGCTGGAGAATAAAGTGTTGTCAAGTGCTAGAAGAGGATGAATAAATATTTTGAAATATAAATAATGTTCTTCAGAAAGTCTTGTAGAATTTAAGAATCCTACCCTGAGATGCTTTAGTACTCACAATGTAGATTTTGCAGTAAGTGGCCAACACATCAATCTAACAAGTTACCTCCAAGCAGTATGTTCTTGTGAACATCTCTCAGCAAAACAAAAGTTTAAAGTTGCGTGGATGACAGTCAACATCAAGAAATAAAACCAGATTTTGCCACACTGTTTAGATATTTATGCGGGAAGTATCTGCAATTTTATTACTTTACGCACCTCCAAGATCCACACAACATGTGGTGAGAGAGAAAGACTTGTAGGTATTCTCAAATAAAAAGGTATTCTCAAAACAAAAGTAAATCAAACCAGCACACTATTATATATGTATAAATAAATGAGTTACAAAAAAGGCAATTTGCCAAAGAAAAACGTGACAGAGGCAAATCAGAAGCTGTAAGAAAGCACCAGGACTGTTGCTGAGTTTGTTTTGTTCCTTTGGTTCCTCAACCCACAGATTGTCTCCCATGTTCTTTCAGCTGATGTGTGTGTGTGTGTGTGTGTGTGCGTGTGTGTGCGCATTTATATATATATTTACATGTGTATGTATTTATCTTAAAGTCAGCATATTCAAGGTGCCTCAAAAGAGCTGCAGAGTCTAGTTATGGTATGGAAAAATATATATAAACATCCTGGTGCTTTCTTGGCCACAGCACAAGCAGCGTAATGAAAGGGGGAAAAAATGCTGAGCTCACCGCATTGTGCAGGGTTACCTGCTAAACTGAAGCCTGAATGGTGGAGGTTCCGGACAGGCGGTGTCTGTTTGGTGGGCGAAGTGCGGGCCGAGGCGGAGGGGGTTCCACCGCGGGACAAGGGCGAGAAGTCACACACTGGCCCATCATACATGCCCCTAGGCACCGGCCGCAAAACGGCCAACTTTGTTGACAGACAGGGGAGGGCAGGGGGGCGACAGAATGGTTAATTTTACACAAAGTTTGCACATTATATTCATACAACATCCTGTAAGCGGCATCATTACCCATCATGTTTTTATAGTGTTTAGTAGAACAAACATCAACAACAGAATGGCCAGAAGGGGTGAGGAGCCACTTGTACTTGGACCTCTAGAGGTTTATTTTCCTCCCCTTCTTCACCACTGGGATTTTTTTTTTGTTTTCCTCTCCTCTGGTGCCAGTAGGATTATGTAGACAGCTAACTATCTGTGTTGCTTTAACAATAAATCATCTGCATTTCGTTATTCACTTCTCTGTTCCGTCATCTCTTGGAACTTTGTCCAGAGCTCTGCATCACCCTGGTGCTATATAAAAAGAGTGCTGTATAAAAATTAAATTAAAAAATAACAGAATTTAAAGAGAAGGCAGTTTACTAGATAGAGGTACACAAAGCATCCAGGTTAGAATCCCACCTGCGACTGTCACCCTCGATAATGTATTTGCCCCTAACCGGCTTTGGTAGGAAAAAAAAGGCAGCAGTACAATTAGTAAATCATTTCAAGTCACTTTGGAGAAAAGCACTGGCTAAATGAATAAATGTTTACCGAATTCGGTGCCGGTGACAACTATCCCTGTCAATGATCATGTGCTTACGGGAACACTGCCACGTTGAACCTCCAGCGAGAACAAACACAGGCTTCGCGGCCAAAACAAAGCAACATGACAGAAATATTTTATTTCAAACAAGCAGCACTGAATTCATCTGAAGAGCTCTTTGCCAAAGCAGACACACCAGACCGAACGATGGCCAAGTTTGGCAAAACCGAGGTAACTTGCTGAACATGTCGAGCACCTTTTCCCACACGCGTCCAACTAAGCAACGCCTGTGAAGTCAACCACCGGGTCTTAGGGTCTAGTAACAAGGGCACAGCCACACTTGAAAGAATCCTGTTTTCTGAAAATCAGCTCTTCAGCAGGTTGTAAAAAGGGTTCCCAGAATAACTGGAAGACCTGAACCCAAGAACACACCTGTAATGTTATCGTTTTCGACACAATTTCACATCTCCGGTCTTTGCCAAGGTGAGCAAATCCCTTGCGGTTCATATTCCCAATACATAAATCAGCTTTCCCGGAGTTTGTTAGAACATTACCACATTTTCTGGCAACTTCTGCTTGCGCTACATACTGAGATTGCTATTTTTTTTCTGTACGCAAGTCAACACTGAAAACAGTACAACCTCTGTAAGGACAAACTGACAGTCCACGTAAAGTAGAAATGTTCCTTTGCCTAACCTCTCAAAACACAGCAGAAGAGAAAAGGCAAATTCAAGACTCAACACAAAGTTTTATGAGACCAAAGAATGTTAAACGCACATCCCACCCAGTCTTATCATAGTAATTTTAGAACTCATCTGCTTTCTGGTGAGACATCTAATCTCTGTGATCTTTCCCACAATTACCCACTCTTTCAGATGACTTCACCCAGATGTAATTCGCAGCGGAGAACCTCCTGTGTACAGCTAGAACTGCATAATAAACAGAAACGGTGCAACAACAATCCATCCTGCACGGCGATCGCCGATCTCACTTAGCTCACAGTATAAGCTCACGTGACGCCTGGCGGTTCCTTCGCCCTCGTCGCTAAGGGATGACCAAAATCAAGGACGTTCGTACCTTCATCCTACGTCTTTTGCGGCGGTCATCTTTTTTTTTTTTTTTTTTAACAAATGCTAACTCCTCCTGCCCCCAACCTTCTCCTAGTCTCTTCTTCAGGAACTCACACATGGCAGTTATAAACATAACCCTTCTTTTATACAACACCACAAACACTCTACTTTGGGGACATACAGTACTGTGCAAGAGTGTTAGGCGTGCAACTTGAATGTGTGTTGAGAAGTACAGGTAGATTCTTATTTACCATCAGGGAGGTTTCTGGTTGGTCCCAAATTCATTCTGCAGCCTGAGAATGACCTCAAACACCTAATCTCAGTCATACACAACTATGTTGAGCAAAAAGAAGGAATTCTGGTCCCTACAGAGCCCTGGTCTCAACATGATCGAGTCAGTCTGGGAGGACATGCAGAGACAGTCAAAGTGTGCAGAACAACTGTGGCCAGTTTGGAAGAAAATACCAACCTCTACCTTAAACTGCATGCAAGTTTACATAAGAGAATTGATGCTGTTTGAAAGGCAAAGGGTGGTCCCACCAAATATTGATCTGATGGAGGTTTTTTTTGTCTACTGCACTTTTTAGAAGGTTTATTGATTAATAAGTATTCATGGAATTATTTCTGGAACCATCCTTGCTTTATAGTATTTTTTCCACAGGTGCCTAACACTTTTGCACAGTCCTGTATATTAAAAGTGATCAGGCCAAAGTTATAAATGCCTAAGAATGGATAAAACTACAAATCACAAGTGGGTCACTGTTTTTACAGTTTTTTTTGTCCAGAGCCTCTTCAGCACACAGTGGACCACAGAGACTCCATTATAACACCAATCAATGTGACTTTCTCTTCCCTCCCGGATGCCTGTCCACACTGTTACATCAAAGAGTGAATTCTTCCGGAAACATCTGTCAGCAGGGAGCGAGGACATAAAAATAACTGTCCGTGATACATCGTTGTGAGTGAAAACAAGTTCTGCAGCGATATAATGGCTGCTTACCGTCGTGCTCATATAAAGGGGGTTCTTCAGCCCCAGTCCTAGCATGCATTTGTGTGCAAAGGTCCTCAAGTGTACTTAAGCATACTTAAGCATTAAGCACTTGCTGAGCTATTTCCTTCACTTATCCATTTGAGCTATTTATTTCATTAATGCTATTTCCTTCATTTATTTTTCGACTGCAGCACTACAGTAGTTACCAGTTCACTGGTGTGCAGAGAGCTGGAAAAGCTGCACCCGGTGGACGTGAAGCTGAGAACCGCTGGAATGGGGGGAGTGAGAATAACACTATCAGGAGACACCCGGAGGGAAGCTTACCTGCTTTCTGGCCTTGATGCGCTTGTAGGCAAAATCTGGGAACGGGGTACAGGGGATGAAGCGGCCAGATCCAGTGGTGGCATGCAGGTTACCATCCTCCAGCACAATCTTGCCCTGGCAGATGACCACTAGGGGGGCGCCGCGGAGCTCCATGCCCTCGAACACGTTGTACTCGGCAGCCTGGAGCACACAATGGAAGAAATCAAGTGACCACCCTGGTTAACACTGGGGTACCTCTGTGGAGCAAAGCCTATAAAGTCATAAGTATCACCATAGCATTCCAGTGGTATCCATGGACATGTTGAGCAAACTACAGACACACACAGTGAACTGCTTACTGTTTGCTAAAGAAAGGCTCACATTCTTCCGAATTCCTAAGAACTGACATCATCCAGTTAAAAAATAAATAAATGCATATGTAAATGGCCCCAGTGCGCGACAGTCTGTTTGGAAGGGTGAGGAAATTGATTTTTTTTTTAAAAAAACATTGAGCTCCATAAGCAGAAAATGTAGGTTTTTAAAGAGACAGCACTTTTCCTGAATATTTTAGATACACACACACACACACATATATATGTATGTATGTACAGTACTGTGCAAAAGTGTTAGACGTGCAACTTGAACGAGTGTTGAGAAGTAAAGGTAGATTCTCATCTACCATCAGGGANCATACACATATATATGTATGTATGTACAGTACTGTGCAAAAGTGTTAGGCGTGCAACTTGAACGAGTGTTGAGAAGTAAAGGTAGATTCTCATCTACCATCAGGGAGGTTTC
>UFQX01001822.1:0-10956 GCA_900497675.1 Arapaima gigas
GTGCGGGACGACAGATTCCAGGAAGAGTGACATGAAATATGTCCGACCTTGTAGTCAGAGCACAATTAATGTGGATTTCAATGGAACACAGACACTGCCGCACCAAAAGGAAGACCAGACTAGTGAGAAGTCAGACACCCAGGTGAGATATAATTGGTCACATTAACACCTAACCTGTTGATTTATTTGTGGGAGTTCATTTATTCTACGAACATTTTACCGCAAGGCTTTACCGTTAACCCTTCCAGATTTCAAAATGATAAAGTTTTATTTCATAAATGCATAACTTGAAGCCATGATTAACTTAGTAAATGACAATTTCAATTTTAAGGGGCATCTTCTTGGCATACAGTATATGCTAGTGTTAAAGCAATGAATGCATGATGAACCATATCTTACAGAGCAGGTGTTTAGCAGTGTTGTGTGCACAGACTGCGAAAAAATGTATGAATAGTACATTTCATTTTTTATTTTTTTTTTGTTTAATCAGNGAGCAGGTGTTTAGCAGTGTTGTGTGCACAGACTGCGAAAAAATGTATGAATAGTACATTTCATTTTTTATTTTTTTTTTGTTTAATCAGAACTCTTAAGAGTGTTTCTAGCATTGCCTTTTAGCTATATAAAAATGAATATTGCAAAGTATGTACATTCCATTTGAAAATAGTGTTCTTAAAACATTTTTAAAAACTTTCAATGTGCATTCAGAAAGCTGAAATATAATACTTCATAGTTTTCTTACAGGTACTGCGACTTATAGTTCATTTGTAAATTTCTTCTTCCATATGTTGCAGTTGCTGATACTTTATTAAAAACTTCCTTTTTAGAAACACTCCTGAAAGTCTTTATTAGCAAGGCATAGTAGCTACATGGTCCAGCTCTATAACACTTTATAAGTCATGTTTCATATGGAACATACCTTGCTAAATCAAATATTTTAATGATGATTTTAACATTTCTAAATTTATATATATATAGTGTAACGTTGCGGTTAGGGCGCAGACGCGTGCAGATGTCAAACAAAGAATCTTGTTTATTGTTGGAGGTTGTTCCAAAGTCGTAGTCAGAAGACAAGCGTGGGTCGAAACCAGGAATCAGTCCAAAACAAGTGACGAAACCAACAAGGATAAAGTACAAACAATAGCCGTAACACAAAACAGGTCGGTAAACGGAGTAGCAAACAGAATGGCCGCTCAGTACACACGGAAAGAACATGGCAATACTTTACACCAACATGTGGAACCAGCACAGGTATATATAGGGGTGAGTAAATGACAGACAGGTGCGATGAACCAATAGACAGAGGAGCCGGGACAGGTATCAGGAGACCAGACTAGGGGGCATGACAATAGTCATAAATATCACTAGATTGGAGTAACAATGGCATATGTAAGTCTAAAAATTTTGATATTGTTAAATTTTTTATGCAAACCAGGACAATTCACTATTTCAGAGAGAAGCATTTTGCTGAAATAAGCTAGGAAACATGGAACAGAAAAAACAGTGCTGTACAAAACCTTGCAAAATATGAATTGTCAGCATAAGTTGTGACTCACTCATTATGTAGAAGCTGCAATTGCTCATAATTTGAGGAAATGTTTATCAATGTATTCATATCAATAAAGTATAGGGACTTTGAGAGTAATTTAATGGGGTAAATAAATATAGCAAGGCTGACTTTATTTGCTGTTTCTTGCCAGGAGTGTTGACTCCAGTCATTTCAAAGTGTAAAGTTCTTTTCAAAAGAAAACTCTTATGAATAGTTTTTTTTTGTTTAACTTTTGTAAGAGCTGATCAGTTGTGCAAGGTGTCTCTATAGCGTGATCACAGGATAGCAATTACAAACTTTTCAGACTCCAGGTTCCATCTATTAAGGGTGCATACATGCTCTCAAGTCTTGTTGCCTATGACCTGCTGGTGATTAATAACATTTTAGAATGTTTTATAGGCCTTTTTACACCCCTCTAGGGCAAGGTTTAACCTATACAATCATATTTGTTCAGCCTGTCATTGCAGAGTGTGTCAGATCTGGACTGTTCTCTAAATGACCCATTTACTCCTGAGGAGAGCTAGAGAAACTGCTGAGAAAAATCCTGGCTTTTCTGTGGAATTCTATATGAAAATCTGTCCCAAATTATGCCCCATACTAATGTTGGCAGCACCATGCAAAAATAGGGACTGTATCCCTCACTCTTAAATGGTTCTTGGATTTTTAAAGAAAAATATAACTTAATTAAATGCTCTTCCATGTGACCCATTGGATTACTCAATGTTGATTTTAAAATTTTCACTAAAACTGTCGCACACAGGATTTTGGCTGTCCTTGAGAAAATCATTAAACCTGATCAAGGTGGATTTGTCAAAGTTTGGTTTTGCTTTGGCAGTTTACAGGACATGGAAAATTAATCAGTCTTATTCTAATGGTCTATATCTGAAGTACCCTGTGTAATTTTATAGTAATAGTCATTTGATCATAGGCTTAATTCCTGGTGTTTTAATGCTTTTAAGATTGTTCCTGTTTGAACTGATTTCTCATATCTTTCAAAACTTTTTCAAATGTTACTAAGCTTTCTCACTCTGTGAGAAAAGTTGTCCTAATTTATAGAACTTGTTTTAAGATTTGAGGCAGGACATCTCACTGTGAGTTCCATCTCTAGGTTAAGGAGGGTATGTGGAATGAATAAAACCCAGTTTAAAGCTAAACTATGACACCCTGACAGTCACCTTCAGGGAAACAGTTAAACATTACTTTGTGCAAACCAAAGTCAAAATAAATGGGTTCCTCACAGTTCTTCTACCAGAAGGAAAAAGCAGAGGCAATCTCTAAACAAGCTTCCATTTTACTATAACACAAAACCATTATTGCATCAAAAACACAAAGCTGTACATCTCAGAAAGACTTTGAATAAACCAGGATATTTTATTGAGTTTAAATGCCCAAAAATACAGGACTGCTATCAACCACTGTAGTTACAGCAAGGTGGACTAGCTGGAGAGAGTATAGTGTGGGGCTAAGTGTAACTAGTCACTACCACACATAGGCCTTCACTTTAAAACACAATACCAAAATTATGACAGTTAATCAAAATGCAAAGAAGGTGTAGCTAGGAAGACCACTGCAAAAATAAATGTGTAAAAATACATGTAAAACACAAAAAAACAAGAATGCTTGATACTGAATGATTATAAAACAACACATTGCATTGTAGGGCCAAGACATCCCAGGACTCATGTTGTGTTCTGTGGTGACCTGTGTGGTGACCTCAAGCTGCCTGCTACAGATAGGAGCACAACATGAAACAAAATAGCACAAATCAATCCATAAATGCAATATATGCCAAGGTTATAATAAAGCCAAAACAGGATGAAGTATAAATAAAATCAAACTCAACATAAAATATACAAAAACAAAGCCAGAAAAGGAAAAATAATGTGAACCAAGCAGAGCTAAGCAAGAAAAAAAATGAGACAAAACAGCAGATAGCACAGGAGGTTCCCTCACTTAAAGACATTTTTTACTTTTTTAAGGTACCACCAATTATTAAAACAAACAAAAGTTCAAAATACCATCACCCAGTACCTTGCCAACAAACAACTTTGTACACAAGATCATCTGCCCCAAACACTCAAGGGAGTGTGAGGCATAGCCAAAAAACCCAAACCGGGTCCATTTTTGTAGTAATTATACCCATCAATTATTTTGTGCAACAAGGCTGGAAAATGCTGTGCCCCACACAAATTAGACTGGGGGATGGAATAGTGTAACATCTGCATTATGTAAGCTCTTTGTTGCCGAAAACTACTGTGGGTCATGGGCCAAATACAAACATTTGGATCATTTTATAGTTTCATTTCCTATTATTACTCTATAAGCTACTATATAAATACATGCTTCATACATGTTCAGTACAATGTTATGTCTTAAAACTTGTTAAAGATTTTTGCATCTATACCTTTAGCAGGAAACGTAAACATTTTAATATTTAAAAGTGAAACCTATTGCTAACCTACTGTAAAAAAACATTCACAGATCTGAGACAAAGTCACTGCAACATTTGTCATTAACAAAACTTATATCTCATTATCTATTTGCAGTTGCTCATAATTGAGAGGGTTTATTCTGGGTATTGCATGCAGTCAGAAAAGAAAGACTGCAGCACTAGATGGCTATGAATGAGGAGAAGTGAGATTTGGATAAAGGTAATAGATGATGGCCAGGGTCTGATCAACCCTGTTTAGGTCACCTGAACAAGGGTGTCTAATTTTGAAAAAACTATAAACACCCAGTGAACTCAGATTACGTCACTGATGATTTGTTCAGGTGCATTATAAGATGTATGATTGAAAATGATCATAGAAAATATTACTGAAGGTACAGGTGTTCTGAGACATGAGATTAATGAAGTGGATGTTGAGTGTCATTCCAATCAAGGATAAAGCTTATTTTTTGCATCCTGTATCCTGGCACCTGGAGTGGTGCTTCTCCTGTCCTCACCACGGATTTTCCTATTTGTCAATCCTTTGCAACAGTATCCCAGGATACAAGGTATCTGAGCAAGATCTTTAGTGTATCCTTATAATGTTTTTGTCCTCCTTTAGGGTGAACTACAGCACCAATATTACCATAGAAGAATTGCTGTGAGAGATGTTCCACAGACATCACACAATTTAGCCACTCCAGTGAAGCTGAATCTCCTTCAGCATTGAGAAGATGCTTCTTATGTCTGTTCACTTCAAAACTTAAAAGTCTGGAGTCTGTTCTTGCCAGCTGACTTTCAATGTCTTTTGAAGGTGGCTCAGGTGGAAGCAACTGAGATTCCTTGCCTGGGACTAGCAAGCAGTCCAGGTTTTGCTACTGTACAATAGTGAGTTCAATGGCTTTGTATACTGTCAGTTTTGTCTAAATGGTGATGTTGTGGCAATTCCATTCTGTGGCCTTACCAAAGGCCTGGCTAGCTTTCAAGGTACAGGCTTCCATTTCATTTCATCATAAGTGGTGCTGCAGGAGAGCATGCTTATTAAGTAAGTAAAATTGTCTGCAACGTTGAGGCAATGATGTTATGCCTGCACACAATGCTTGTTTTGTTTAACAAGGCTGCCATGCTGGATAAGTGGATACCATGTTGCAGCACAGGAGATGAAAGGTGCGGCTGTGTGGCATTTTCAAAGGGGTAGCAGGTGTGCGAGAGACTTAATAAAGAAACTTTGTATTGAATTAACCTGTTGTGTTTGTGTCTTCATGTGAAGCAGTAATCCTTTGACATCAGACCATTACTTGATGTAATCAATCCTTTGCTCAATGCAGAGGGGTGCTGGTTTGTGTATTATCACCTTTGTAGCTGTATTAATGATCAGTCTGAAGTTTTTGCAGCCCTAAGACACATAAGTTCATTCTCCACTCATCCCTGTCTCACACACACACACACACACACACACACACACAATAATTACGAACGGGGAACTGCCTTTTTTATTTTACGTTATTATCACTAATGCTACTTGTTGAAGTAATTGTGTGGTTTCTGATAATACGTTAGCCTGCCAATAATGGTGTTTGGTGATATTTTAGCTGAAATGAGTGTCCCTTTGGGGGCTCAAGAATGCATAAAAACTTTAAATATTAAAATCAGTGCCAGTTACTTCCCAAAGTTTTGAGTTTGTGTTTGGGAAGTTTTTTTGAGAATGCATTGCCTTGATAAAGTGGAAGGTTAGTGTAATATACTATACTAATGTTTAAATAATGTGACAACAAAACAAAACAGCAACAACCACAACAATAACAACAACAATAATAATAATAATAGGTCACAGGGCCACCGACGGACTGGTTGTCAATATTGGAAAATAATATAAGGTTGATGGGAGAGCCACCATAATTCTGGGTCATTGTAAATCATGCCCACTGTTAGTCAGGGACTACCTCAATTCAAATATAAATTTCCTAAACTACACTACTCCCAAAATATAGTCATTTGCTTGTTAATTGTTTAAATAAGTAATATGACCAGGATGATACTTGTAGCATTGCTGTAAATAAGTCCACCAGTAATCATGGTGTCATTAATTTATGGTGGCACATTATAATGAAAGAAGACATCTTTTTCTGTGATGTTAAGATTTGCCTAGCAAGCATTTTATGAATGTTAATTCTGTTGTTTTTTCCAACTGAAGTTTCTTTAGGCAGTGGGAAACTGAACCATAAACTGCAGTCTCTCAGTATCTACAGGTGAATTTTTGCTGTAACAGCTATATATCGGTATCCAAATTTGCTATAACAAATTTTTATCTGAAACTTATCCATAATAAAAAATTGAAACACAAATAAAAATCAAAATAATTTTTAAGGATACTTGAGTTATTCAGGCATTGGGTTCTTAAAATAATTAAAAAATGAAAAAAAGAAAAAATGTTAATTATTTTCATAATTCTTGCAAGTAAATGCATATCTTATAAGTAATTAAAACATCTATACATGAACATCTCATAATGTACAACGTACAGTGACTACAGTACATGTACCAAATCATACTGTAACAATAGTGTCTGCTTATATGGAAGAATTAATTTTATTAAGGAACTGTTTTATATCTGTTTCAATTGAATGGCTCTTTTATTTTATTAAATGGTGGTCTCTCAGTTCAAGGGGCTAAAATTTCCTTATGTAATATGTTGTAGTTCTGTGTCTAAAGCTGGTTGTAAGCACCTGTCAGTGTTTCAACACAGATCAGGTTAAATCCTTTTTTCCAGAATCCCACCAGATAGTTGGTGGGACAACCTCTCCATATGCCTACTTTTGTTGATCAGTGGAAAGGTACCTAATGCTCACTGGCCTGGTTTGCTGCTGGGTGTTACTATTCCAGGATCCAGTGAAAAATGTTGCCCAGGGTCAGCCATTTGAATTCACATTACAGTGTCTTTCTTCTCTACAACATACATGGTGTTAAATTCCTGGTTGTGCTATAAAGTAAAGTTATAAATTAAAATTGGTTGGCTTGTTGGTTCTTGTTTTATGAAATTCTTCCACAATGTGAGCAATACATATATAGTAATGCAACAAATTGACCACTTATACCTTATTTTCTAAATAAAATTCATTAAAACATCACACAAGTGTACCTGTACAGTATGCATAACAACTGCATAAGGAGACTGCACGCTACAACACGATGGCAAGACTCACCCCACTCACACAGCCGGCAACCATCTTCTCATGTCTGCTGCACTGTGGCCCCTCACCTCTCTTTTTTCTTTCCCTTCACAACTAAAAGGTCATGGAGCAACCAGTTTTAATTGCTTCTCAAGTTTTATAGTACACAGGGACACAGACATAGTTGGTTAATTCAGCACACATCTTTCCTTTATTGTGCATCTCACAAAACTGAAATCACACCAAAAACCCTAAGAATGTGCTACAGATTACTGAAGTATTTAAAAAATTTTATGTACATTCAGTACTTAAGAAAAGAAAAAAAACTTTGATAAAGAACACAGTCTTGAACTATTTGATAGTGGTATGGAACGTGCACTATACTGTGGCCAGAAACAAAACCAAAAAAGGTCAAAAATATCAACAAATATTTGAAAAGTAAACCTTCATACAACCTGGCTATCTGTCCTTAACTCTGTTGTAAATTAAGGATATTCTGCATTTTATACAGAATATATATACAGTTTATACATTTGTATACATATGTATACAGTTTATACATTTTTTAATGTTTTAAATGGCAACAACATTAAAACTTAAACTATTTCAAATGTATTGAACATAAAAATGCAAAATCTCCACAGCATCCTAATCATTTTAGATTGTTTATTGATGAATTCCATGAGGATGTGCAATATTTGAAATCTTTTGGTTACTTTCAACTTTCTTTAATATCTGCACAATCAATAAAAGTTTAATAACACAGATATCCTTTGACTTATTTGTGGATTAGGGTCCGTAAAAGTCTTGCTTATACCTACAATAAAAAAAATATGTCAATCTAGGGCTCCTGACGGCATCATTAGGCTGGCAGATGATTGTAAACTTAAGACAAAAACTTTGATTTCTAGTCACAAACATGACACAAAGATGTCTCTGAAACGGAATATTGTGCTGCTGTATGAAATGTCTAAAGTTATCTTGTTGGAACTGGCAGTCTCATGTGCTGAATGCATAGAGGAGGTCAGGAACAGGGAGAAGGTGACCTGTGAGGAACTGGTACAGCAGTGTTACTCCAAATGTTGGAGGGCAAGGTGTATGTTCATTCAAATTACCTGCATCAGCTTAGCAGTAAAATTATGGTATAGAGCCTATTGTGTGTTGCTATCATGGGCAGCCCAGAGCATCAAAAGAAAGCCCAAGTGAAAGAAAATGACATTGTGCCAGTGCTGCATAGATTAAGCTGGGTTTGAACCCACATCTGAATCCACAGCCAAGGAGCTGTGAAGTATCAGCACTACCCTGGTCTGTTCTGCCACCCAAATTAAAATGTTCATATCTCCAGAAATCTGTAATTCAGTCATAACACAAGGAGCAATTGCAGATGCAGAACGCATGAGGTGTTTTAATCCTTTGCTTTGAACAAGGCTATGCACTTAGATCTTTGGTATTTCATGCAATGCAGATAAACACCTCAAACTATTGGCAGTACTGACTACATTCAAATTTATAGATATCTGCCCACTGGAACTCAATCACTACCGTGGTGTGATAAAAACGGAACTTGCAAAATAAGCACGAGCAAAAATGTTTTTATCAAATAATACAGCATGTATGTACATTCATTGCCACTATTTATTTCAATCTATTTACTTATTTAACCATTACTATATTTATCCATTTGTGTATCTTTGTGTGTTTTTTTGTTTCAACTTTTAATATTCATTTATTTATGCGAGTGACTCACAGATTTAAAGATATGTGTCAGTCCTTTACAGATTTGTGTAGGCATTTGTTTTGCATTTTTCTCCTATTGTCTCTTTATATTTTATGCTCATGTACTTTAAAAAAATAATAATACTTCGCAGGATTTGCAATAGCGAGCTTGAACTCAAAGTGACGCTGTTCACTTGGTGCAGATATGCAATAATGACGTTTTTCTGGACCTCCCCCTTAAATTGAAGTGAAAGCGAACGACAACGAGAGAAACCTTCATTCTGTTTCATTCGGCGAAATCTTTGGTATCAAACTGTTTATATAGTGATAGCAAAACCTGCTACTGCTCGCCTTTACTCTGGGATTGCGACCCGGATTTATAACGACAGCATTCAGAAATAAGGACGATTCACTGCAGATTTCTTGTGGTCTGGATAAAACCGGCTGAAGCAATGAAATGGCAAGTAGTTTGGCTAATGTCTGTTTTTTCTCTCTGCTCAGTCCAGGGGCAGGTTAGTTATTCTATCACAGAGGAAATGGCTAAAGGGTCGTTAATAGGTATTATAGGGCAAGATCTAGGTTTAGATTTAAAACGACTGAAATCAGGTAACGCCCGATTATATAGTGGAAATGGTGCTGAATACATCGAGCTGAACAGAGAAAGGGGCCTCCTGCTTGTTAAAGAAAGAATAGATCGAGAATCGCTCTGTGGAGACATGTCGCTCTGTGCTTTACATTTCCAAATCATTCTAGAGAATCCCATGGAATTTTACCGCGTTACAGTGGAAATTACAGATATAAATGATAATGCACCCACTTTTGCAAACACCGAAATGAGGTTTGAGATTATCGAGTCAGCTATTACGGGAGCTAAATTCTGGTTAGAAAGAGCGGTAGATCTGGATGTGGGCACGAACGGCCTCCAAAGCTACAAGCTTAATTCTACCGATCATTTTAATTTAAACGTGGAAAATCTTCCAGACGGAAGCAAAAATATAGAAATGGTTTTACAGAAACCGCTGGATAGAGAAAAACAAGACCAGATGACCCTGATGTTAACCGCCATGGATGGCGGTGATCCGCCGATGTCTGGCACAATACCGATATATATTAAGGTCCTCGACGCAAATGACAATCCTCCAGTGTTTACGCAGGCAGTTTACAAGGCCGCAGTTACAGAGAATGCCCCTTGGGGTACAGTTTTAACTGCTGTCAGTGCGACTGATTTAGATGACGGTTCTTACGGTAAAGTAACGTATTCTATTTCAAAAACGATCAAAAACTGGGCTGAGTTATTTCAGATTGATGCAGCTAATGGTGAGATAAAATTAACTGGAAATATTGATTATGAAAAAGACAAACTTTTTCAGATTGACATACAAGCCAGGGATCATGGAGGACTGTCCGACACCTGTAAAGTCATGGTAGAAGTAATTGATGCGAATGACAACAATCCACTGATTGGCATCATGTCTATGTCTAATGTTTTATCTGAAAACACCCAGCGAGGCTCAGTTGTAGCAATGATAAATGTTCAAGATCCTGACTCTGGAATTAATGGACAAGTTCGTTGCACTGTGGATGAAGATATTCCGTTTACGATGACTTCAACATCAAAGAACTTCTTCAGTTTGAATATTGAAAATATTTTGGATAGAGAGGTGGCTTCTGAATATAATGTCACTGTGATCTGCGCAGATCATGGAGTCCCGTCGCTCTCAAGCAGTGTCACTCTCCACTTTAAAATATCGGATGTCAATGACAACGCACCAGTCTTTGAGAAAAGCAAGTATGAAGCGTATATTAATGAGAACAACGAACCAGGGGTCTCTTTATTTTCTGTAAAAGCCAGTGACGCGGACCAGAATCAGAACGCTCGTGTTTCCTATTTGCTTGAGGACACCAAAGTGAACGGTGTCCCTGTTTCTTCATATGTCACTGTGAACACTGATACCGGGGTCGTACATGCAGTTCGATCGTTTGATTACGAACAGATAAAATATTTTGAATTTCGCGTAAAAGCGCAGGATGGAGGCTCTCCTCCACTCAGCAGTAACGTGACCGTAAAAATCATTATTCAGGACCAGAACGACAAC